>JAYDZE010043532.1:0-26565 GCA_034509125.1 Monilaria moniliformis | reverse complement strand
AATTAAATTGATTAGAGAATAAAATTGCATGCTAATCAATTCCGTAAATCTTAAAATTAGCAATATTGAAACTTAAAATTAGGACTTTAACCGGTTAGAAACCGGTTATCGGTTATAACCGGTAACCGGCCGGTTATAACCGATAACCGATTTCACCCAATATCACTAACCGGAACCGCACCGATATGTCTTTATACGGTTATTCGGTTAACCGATAACCGATCGGTTCCGGTCCGGTTATCGGTTAAACCGGTAACCAATTAAGCAGCCCTAGATGCGCCTACCAGGGTGCGCCCCTTGACCAAATGCTCCAAAAACAATGTCTTTTTTTGACACATGATACGTCAATATATAAATGGTGATGGAGTTAGATTACATGATTCGGACAACGTAAAACTAGAAGGCAGTAATGCTCCTTAATTAGAATCTCAAATAATGAATCAGAGCATATGGAGCCATCTCCTTATTTATTCTGCCAAGAAAGAAAAAAAATGATGAATTGGCTGATATTTCTATTTGTTAATGAAAGAGCCCAATGCAAAAATCATATATGTTGGGTCTTTGAAACAATTCATATCATTTTGATCCATGTCTTACTCTATAATAACTTTAAGACAACAATTGTTCGATAAGAGGTTCGATCCTATTCAATTACTCTTTTAAATACCAAATATGCCCATCTTGAGATATTGACAAGTAAAAGGTTGCAATTTTTTACACATCAAAAATTATATCGCATTTTTGTCGTTCGATTTGTGTACCACTCTTAACATTCTTTATTTTTCATTTTTCATTTTTTTTGTTCGTATTCTAATTTAAGTTTATATTTGATATTTAGGGTTGATTGTAACTCGACAATGTTACCCTACAAACAAACAAACAAAAACAATTGGGTTTATATTTGATCATTAACTGGAATGTCCTAAAAACCTAAAAACAACTGATATATTTAAAATGGGACGATCCAAATTATAAAGTGAGACATTTAAAACGAAATAAATGAAAAATATACTACAAATTTATTCTTTAATGAATGATTGAGAAAATTCTCCCGTTTGGACGAATGCTGTCTTCTATTGAGAACAGGGGACAAAGCCGTGCAAAATCCAAGAAATTTCATATTCCATTCAGTTCAAAATGAGTGAGTACAGTGTAGTTGTTTCATTGACTGGCTCCAATTTCTAAGAATCATTCTCTATGAGCCGATTATTCCTTGTTTATTTCATTCATTTTTCATACTTTTATATTATACTTTTTTCTTCCCTTAAAATATTTCATATTTGGTTATTTTAGTTTGTCGCTCAAAACATTACCAACTCCATTTTTTGTAACTATTCCTTATATTTTTTCTTTATCATATTAATTTATTTACATAAAAATCATACACGACTCACAGATTTACCTAATATTTATACTTAAATACAATACCCTTATATTTAATGTGGCTCTTTTTTCATTTATCTACACACTTACCTAACATTTATTTAAATCCGTGCCGGAAAAAAATGAGTAATGTTTCAAGGGACAGAATGAGTAGTATAATTTATAACAAATTTAAAAGTTATAGTTTAGTTTAAATTTTGTTTTCATTCTAGCAATGGACGAGATTCAATATCTTATAGAGTTAATAGTGCGGAATATGCAAAATGGATAACGGAAATCAATTGTTCACCAACTTAATTTCAAAAGTTCTAGCCAATTTTCACTTGCATTGATTCAGATATCATTACTTCTACTTGTTATATCTGATACGAATGTAGATCATTCATATTAGTCGTAACGTGCAACATCCTAGAATACCTAGTACGAACTGAGATTATTTATACGAGTCGTACCAGGATGTTGCGCGTCACAACTGGTATGAGTAATCCTCATTTGTACTAGGTGAACGAGGTAGATTTCGATCAAAGCAGTAATATGATCGAATTGACCACATTTACTCTACAATCTCTTTCTTTCAATGGTCTTTTATTGTTGTTCGTATTTCGGACAATTGGCTACAATTTTTATAAATTAAGTTGGTGGAAACCTTTTAATTTCCACTATCTGTAATGACTATCTAAACTTTTCCTAATTTTAATCTTTTTATTTGTATAAAGTTATTCATCCTTATTATTTCATAATGACAATAATAATCACCCTTTTTGTAGAGAGAGAATTACAGAAGGGGTGTGTGTATATATATATATCTAATATCAACCAAGCATTACACCACCATAATGGTGAGACTACACTACTACACTATTACACAAGTGAGACCATTACACCATACAAGGTGAGAAATATATCGCACCTCATGCAAATATGATTGAACCCAAAACCTCTTGTTAAAGAGAGTCTTGCAGTGCCTCAACTTTTTCATTTGAACTAAGTCTCATTGGCCCAATTATAATCATCCTTGTTTTGCCTTCAAAAACATGTAAGTGACAAGTAGTATAAACGGAATTGTGTTGTACACATTGGCTGTTGTGTCTAATCTTTGATTGTCAATTGCTCTAGGATAATATTTTACTTGTGGATTATTCTTCAATTATAACAAGAATTTTGACGCTGTAATAACTTTTTACTCCAGACTATAAAAAATACAAATATAATATGCGCATATCTCCATTACTTACTAAATAGCCCGAATCATAATTTTCGGGCAATTTAAATAAGTATTTGTTAGTTTTTTAACTTCAAAATATTTTAGCTTGTTTAGAATATCATTAGTTTTGATACATGTTTTTTAAAGACACTTCAGTTTAAATTGGACGAAAATTTTGATTTAGATTATTAAATGAAAACGGAGATGAATACATATTATATTTGTAATATATATAAATTCGAATTATAAAATCACAATGGGATCAATCCAACCAAAGAATAACATTTTTATTATACGTGATAATTTTTTAAAGTCGTCCTTTTCCTATAGAAAACCATTTGCATGTACATTCTCCTACATTTCTTTATTTTTTTGGTGGTCTCTTTCATATTCCAGTAGATATAATTTTACTAAAACAATTCAATCAAAGTTACTACATATGTATAACAACAACAAATACAAAATACGAATCGAAATTATAAATCTAAAGGATTATTGGCACATAAATATATTTGATTTTGCACACAAATTTTAAAAATCATGAATAAATATACAAACTTAAAGATTATTGTAATTTTCAATAATTTGAATATTAGTCGAAATAGAGTCTGGCATTGCAATTTACATGGCACCACTTCCATCAAAACTTTTGAAGAAAAAAAAAGAGTTTTATAAGAATCGAATCTCAACTTGATACGAAGATATAGAAAAAAGCAAAAGTCGATGCAAAGCTCAACATGGAAGAAGAGACCAAAACAAGGACAGTAGGGACAGAGTTGAACTTAACACTAGTCAGCATAGTCCATAGGCACATGTTGTCCCTTTATTAGGAGAAATGACTAAATAAGAAGACATTCTGTACAATCTGAAAAACACATACAAACACAACTTTTTTCTATTTCCGTTAAATAATACAACAAAAACTACGGTTACATTGTTCAGGACAAGCTGCATAATCATTATAGTACATAATAATTGATGAATGATAAATTTATTTGACAAATGCACCTGCATCCGATTTATTGGCCGTAGTTGATTGATAAATCAACTACGGCCTGACCAATAGCATATTCAACTAACCAAGATGAGATTAGAAGCGCATCAACTGTAGGTGATTGATCAATCAACTACAAGCTGACCAAGAACAGATTTGATTGATCATAGATTAATGATGACTTATTAAACAGCTAAATCTATGCACAGCAAATACCACCGTTATTTCCTAACAGACAATCAGAGCTTACTGCACGAGTGACCGCTGCAAAGAAGCAGTGTATTTGCACTCTATGACTCCAGATAACCTTTTATTTCCAAATATGAAATAACTTGCTCAGCCAGGACTGCTGGAGAATCACAAATTCCTTCACTTTGATGCAGTACTATCTGAGAGAGTCAAATCCAGCATCAGTTTAGTTATTAAACCAAAAAGGAAGAGATAATCAATGGCAGAAAGATGACTGGATGGTATGGGGAGTTCTGGTTCGATAAGCAGACACAGTATACACCAAAAAGAAGGTTGTGTTTTTAAAGTAGAGACAATATATCTCCTAGATGAAAGACTCAAGGAAATTAAACCAAGGAAACTTCACGAGCTTCCCATTGATTCAAGACTCACAAGCCCAAGACTCAAGAAAAAAGCAAGGAAGCTTTTGTTAAATGGGCCTGATTTTTCTTGAAGAGCAACCAACGACTCTTATTATGTGGGCATGCAAGAATGACTTGAAGGAAGATTGAGTCTATATTGTGTACTACAAAAGGATACCTCAGAGTTCAGTGGTGGTTCATATGGATCATCAACACCTGTGAAACCTGTAAGGGTATACCATTGAATCAGGCTAATTTAGCAAGTTTTTATCATCTTAACAAAGAGAAAGTAACAAATACTTATATGCTTTTAGGTTCTTTGATATGTATTCATGTATAAACTCCAGGAATGAAAATTCGGAATATCTGCAAGACTGCATTTCTGGTATTAGTTACCAGTAAGATTATATGGTTATTTCAGTTCATTTTGGGCGTCGAATATTCAAATAATATGGATCTTTGATGGTAACTAGCGGAGTTGAGTTGACAATCCACCTAGTCAGCACCTGTACTCACCTAACAAATAAAGCACTTCTTCATTTTACTGTAGGAAACCACACTTTAATATCTATGATTCTATGGTGAAAATCATGGGTTAGGGTTTAGCAATATTCTAAACCCCATAACTGTGATCCTAGGATCCACCATACCCTTAGAAATATTCTATGCAGCCACTATGCAGAAAAGCCAAAGGCAACCAGTTATATAAGAACAGTTCCCAGTGCTGTCAATCAATTTGGAATAATGATATTGTGAAACTTATAAGTTTGATCTCCCCAATAATTCTCCATGAGACACACACACCCTATGGAGAATGGTTTAGAGAGATTACTTTTATTATAACAGTAAAATACAATCAAAGATAGTGATAGCAAGTAATATGAATAGAGAAAAGGAAGGATAAACCAGATTATAGAATTCCATTTGCCACATCAACAATGCAACGCACCTTTGATTTTCCCAGCTCGTGCAAGCTTGTATAATCCCTTGGGATCCCTTGTCTCACAAACTTGTAAAGGCACATCCATATATACCTGCATATTTTAAGCATTTTTAGTTTCTGCAACAAATTTTATCTCACGAAATGACTTTGCTAATCCATGTTCACCCAATACAGGAAACTTTGAAGCATGTAAAGGACATAACCTCAATAAAATCCCCTTCAGGAAGTAAATCTCGGCAGGCATCTCTCTCTTTCCTGAATGGCGATATTAAACTTGCAATACAAATGACTCCAGCATCTGCAAAAAGCTTTGCCACCTCTCCTGCATAAAAGAAGGAAAGCTAATTAAACTTTTAAAGCTGTAACGGGTTGAAATAAGCCTGATTTGGACCAATTAACTGGAAATGAGGTAGAAAACGAACCTATCCTTCTTATATTCTCAGATCTATCTTCAGCTTTAAAGCTTAGATCACGGTTAAGACCATGCCTACAGTTATCCCCATCAAGGATATAACTGAGCTTTCCTCTGGCATGTAAAGCACGACTTAAAGCACATGCCACAGTGCTCTTTCCTGAAGTAAAAAGATCAAGAAATCAATAGGATACAACCTCCTTCACTGCTTCCAGCACCAATCAAAGGAAAGATTGTAAAGAAAATAGGGAAAGATATCACCAGTAATGAAATGGTTAAGAAATTCAAGGAAGCAATTCCACCAAACAGAGGCACTATTTTTACTTTTCCTGTTTTTGGAATTATAAGATTCAGAGATTCGAAATCACTATATGAGAAGTGAAATCACAACAAATAAATGTGACATCCCGCTTATTACAGCAACGTCAACATTACCCCATATTTATCATCAATAACTACACACCTATCTAAGGACTTGAATATCTCATAAAGTCAAGAATTTAAAGAAAACCTACCCAAAACACTTATCATATGTCTCCCTTCATGTTCAAGTAAAACAAAAGGCAATATCCCAGAAAACGACAGCCATTCCACAAGCATTATAAGGTAGTTCTGACTTCCACAAGATTCTGTGCTTCACTTTCTTTTTTCATGAATTTTTTTTAAAACCAAGCTACCAAATTTCAACCAGTAACATTGACTTGTTTCGTGATGCATAATTTATAAGATAAAATGTTTTAACTCGAGCAAACATAGTATATTCAAAAGAAAAGATTCCAAAGATTCAAAAACCTGATCCACTTAGCCCAGTGATCCAAATAACGCAGCCCTTTTGATTAAGCATCTCCTCCCGGTCGCACTTTTCCACAGAACACTTGTGCCACGCAATATTCGTCGAACTCCCAATTGTCGCTACCTCAACGGTATTTTTCCCTACAAAATACAATCAATCAATGTTCTCAGGTGAAAGGAACAATCCATGGCACAAGGTGAAGCATCTAATGAACAAACGAGTAAAACGAAATACCGGAAAAACCGCCGCCAGCGGAATCAACCAGAGATTGATTTGTCGCGCCGTTGGCGTGCTTCGCCGCATCGGAGGCTTCCATTGCCCTGATTGGCGACACGAATCTCGATCTCGCAGCAGCGCCGCCGCAAACCTCCGGTTTCTTACCTCCTCCGCTCTGAAACGCCGCCGCCTTCGAAGAAGGTGTCGTCAGATTGGCGCGTAATGACCTCGACAGCTTAGAGAAGCTGAACGTCTGATTAGCAACCGCCGCCATTTAACCCCCTTTTTGCCCTCAAATTCCCAATTACAAAATTGACCTAGTCAATTTCCTGCCTTCACCAAAAACATAACACATTAAATAAACAGGAACCATAGAAACGTACAATTGAAAAAACGGACACCTAGTATGTAGACAATGCCACGAGCTATTAATCTGCGAAAGACGATTAGATCGATAGAGACTGCCGCCACATTTAACATGAGTTGCTCAAATTTCGTCAACAAGAACACGTTAATTGCAGGAACAACTGAGTTTTCATTTAAGAGGACGAGAAAAAAGAAGAAATTTTGTTGACAGCGATGTCAAACCCAAAACCAAAAGTCGGTGCATTACACATAGGAATCGCATACAATGCAATATACATATGTATATACACACACACACACGCATAGATGCACAATAGCGCAACCAAGCTTTTGTTCCGTACCCAATGGCATTATTGTTCTTCATCGGCTAAAACTGCGAGATTCTATCACAATTTTTCTGGTCAATAACAATGGAGATTTTCGCAATTAGGGAAAGAGAATTCAGGACTTATTTGAATTTTTATAATCAGAAAAATTAACAGCTTAAATTGGGATGGCGGCGAGAAAACTATGGCTTTTTCTCTGTATGGTATAATGGAAGATAAAAGTTTCTAATATGGGAACTTTTTTTTTTAAATTCTATAAATGGGTAAGACGCAACACCATCTCGCGTCTTCACTTAAGTGAAAGTCGCGTCTCTATAAGACGCAAGATTGTTTAGCGTCTTCCATGAAAAGTATGTGGTACAAGCATCTCTATAAGACGCAAGATTGTTTAGCGTCTTCCATGAAAAGCATGTGGTACAATGGTTATTCATTTAGCCTCACTGAAGGTCCTGGGTTCGATTCCTGGTAGGAAATAAAAGGAGTAAAAGGTAAAAAAAATTGTTACAATCAAGAATTGAACCTAATAAGTTCAGTATAAATATCATCATGAACCCAGGACCTTCAGTGAAGACGCGAGATGGTCTTGTGTCTTACCCATTTATGACATTTAAAAAATTGGGAACTTTTATCTTACATTATACCATAAAGAGGAAAAAGCCGAAAAGTATGGTTATTTTTGTAACAATCCCATTTTCAGCCCGTCCAGCCACAATTTTTACTAACATTTCACTTTTCATTCACAATATTCATAACTTAGCTACAACTAAATTTTTAATTTCATTATTTTCTTATTAACTTCAATTTCATATATTTATTTAAATTATGATATTTATAAAATAAAAATAAATAATTAAAAATTAAAAATTAAAAAAATTACTTTATTAAAATACAAAAAATTACATAATTTAAAATCCTAAAATTACTTAATTAAAATCCTACTACTCTAAAATTACTTAACTAAAATCCTAAACTAATCATAGTTTGCTTGCAAGTAGCTAGAGCAAGATTTCATATTATTGTTTTATGGCCTCTGTCATTGTCGACGTGTCTTTGTCAAGCAGAGTTGAAATAAAGAGAAATGACCAAGCTCACGATACAAATCTTGGGTTCAAGGAGCATAAAAATAAATGGGTTCTAGCCGGGTGTAATGATAGCTGGAAAATAATTAAGGAAAACTTTATCCGCGAATACTACTGGATCGGCGGGAACTCTGAGGACATAGTAGACCAGGACTTTGAGGCCTGGATTCTAGATGAGATTGAGGATCCAACAATTATGCTGATTATTCGAACTGCATATGAAAAAAGGCAAATTCATCAAAGCTCATCGGAAGGCTCACTTCAAGCTCCCAACGAAAGCCGGAGTGGTCAATCGTGCCAAAATAGCCGATGAAATTCTTGACATAATTGAATGTATCGGGATTGATCCAGTAATCAACTTTACAAAATACAAATAGTTGAACGTTTGGACATTTAGGATGTACAAGGAAGAAACCAATGAGGAGCACAAGGCTAGAAAGATTGAGAAGAAGAAGAAGAAGAAGAAGAAGGAGCTTCAAGTTGAGAAGAAAAAACGGACAGCACCAGAAGAAAGGAAATCGAGCCATCAAAATAGATTATATGTGGCCGATGCATCTATAATCAGCATGAAATGGAAAGCCTTCTTGTTACCGTAAAAACACCCTAATGACAATAACTCATTGTCCAGGCTCTATTATTATATTATCTTATCGTTTTTGAACTATGTTACCTTATCTATTTTCTTATAGCATAAATTGAGTCCTCTATAATTTACCTAAATAGTTAGGTTTCGACATCATCAAAAAGAGTAAAATTGTTAGAAAATTTTTGGTACAACCTAAATATTTTGATTGATACCAAAATCTCCAATGATGAACCATGTGGTTTAATAAGTTATAGTCCAAATATTAGGGAACTAAGTGATTTTAATTTACAAGGATCAAGTTAAGGGGTACTGACCATCTAAGTGTCTGTTCCACAACTGCCTCAAATGCATAGCTATGAAGAAAACAATTAAGAAGTCTACAACCATAATCGAATTGCCAATATCAAAGAATGACTCGAAAAAACAGCAAGAAAAGAAGACAGCTGATAAGATACCAGCTGAAAACTGTGGCCAACCTGCCATGACATAGCTACACCAGGATATAGTTATGCCCTAGATAATCAGCGTGAAAGAAGCTAACGTCTAGACAGCAAGGATCAATGTAGCCAACACCTATCCAGTTACCCTTGCGGGCTACAAATGAGGTCTTTCGTACTCTGATACCTCTGTGTAACAAATCCAAAGTTGCAGAGGTATTGTACGAGGTTGCAGATGGCAAAAACGACAAATCAACATTGACCTACGAATTCAAATAAGAAACTCAGTTCCACAGGCCGAAGTCTGATTGGTGCTAATCCAATGGCACTATTTCGATAAAGGGCTATAAATAGAAGAAGATCTTCCACCGTCAAAGGTTACCAAACTGCTGCGAATGAAAACGATTAAAGCACTGAAAAACTCAAACTCTCAAATAATATAGCAGCAAAGTAATCAAAGAGAATCAAAGTCAAGTGTTCATTAAGCTCTTATTTCAGTTTACATATATTTTTTCTTAGATGTAAATGTACCTTAAAAATCATCTTAAGCTTAGATCAAACAAACTGAAACTTTGTAACTATTATTCATTATAACTCAGTTTCAAATTGTCTATTGAACTAAACTAAAAATTAAGACAGTTGATTTTTATTTCTCTCTTAATTTTCCTCTCCTTGAGCTACGTACATTCTATGTAATGATAAGATCGAAATAAATACTCAACTGAAAATACTACATAAGATGATATATAGTGAAAATCTAAGCTACTTAGACTTGAGAGCGGCTGCGCTTATGAAAAGCTTGATTTTTTCTTATTATGATTATATCTTTCTCTCCCAAAGCATCACCATTTCCAGCCCCCTCTTTGCTCTCAGACTTCTTCTTCTGCAACCGAAAAGCGCTCCTCAATCCGTTGATCAATCGCCGTCCGAAGTTCACCTCGAGGGCCTCTGAGGAAGAGGACGCCGCCACGTCGCGATAGCTCAACGAAGAAATCGACCCGACTTGGCCTCTCTGGACCTTGCTGGCGGCCTCGGAGCTGAACCGGAAGCTAGCAGACCGAGCTGAGTCGATCCGGTTCTTGACGGTCTCCGGTTGGCCAAGGAGCTTCCGCATGCCGGTGAGCTCCTCCTCCAGCGTCTGGATGCGCGAGCTCGTGGCGGTCATCACCGCCTTGAGCTGCGACACCTGACGGAGAGCTGCGTCCCTCTTGAGGATGGCTCCCAGGGTGGCGGCAGGGGGCTCCTTCTTGTCGACGCGGCGGCCGCGGTGGTCAGCGGCGGAGATGATGGAGTGGCGCGTGTTGAGCTGCTGGAGGAACATGGCTTGGACCACGAACCGGAGCGGCATTCTTGGGTTCTGGACAGCGTGCATCAACAGCTTCGGGGATAAGATGCTGCAGTCTATGTAGTTGCACATTTGGATTTTCTCCTCCTCCGTCAACGATGCGATGTTTTCCTGCACTAATTAAATAATTTTTCAAATATTGCTACAGAGTTAATATGTTGAAATAGCCACTACCATATATAAAGATAAAATAGTCATAAATATAAAAACGACAAAAAAAAAATTACATTTTTCCGTTTAAGGTTATTTTTTGTCTTCAATTCATGTGAATTCATCTTAAAAGATTTATGCACAACTAAAATATATTTTCATCGTGAATTACAAATAAAATAAACTGAATTTACGATTAAAAGATATTTTGATCGTAAATTACAAATAAAAAAAGGATTAATATATACATGATAAGAAGCATTTAATTTATTCATAAATTGTAAGTAACAATGGCGTCAATTCACAATTATAAATTTTGTGGTTGAGAATTATTACAATAATAAAGACCGTAAGATAATTTTTTTTATCTTTTTATTTTAATTCCTAGTATTTTGTATTTTTACACTAGCAACTTGACTTTTTTACTAATTCACTGATCATATTACTATTGTCAATTTGTAATTACATAAGATATACAGTTCCTGACTTCCTATTAACGTCATTGAGCATGTAAGTTGGGGCTTAAATTCGAATCTAGATTGACGCAACCACGAATTCCAGCTCAACTTTTAGACAAAGCTTGAGATGGGCCTACTTTAAATTTAAATTTTTTGATAGACCCACTTTGTGATTCTAAGTCAAACCTTCCTAGAAGTATTTCGAAGTTAGTTGGAAAAACATTTGACTTTCACTATCTTTTTTTATGGAATAGGTCCGTGTAACTCTATTATTAGAACAAAATTCAGATATCACATTTGAAATTTGAATTTGGTTCATTTTGTTTTGGCTACTAGCATTTGACTTAATGACACGATTTAAGTGCAAATCAAAGTATAACAACTCATACTACTGTACCATGATGAGTTAGTGATAGTTTGAATTTATAATACTTAGTATTGGATATATAAAGGATGTATGTGTTCATAACACTCATTCCATTTTATATAATTGTGTTCATTTTGTTACTTTAGTTGTCCCTAAAAAATATGCATTTTCTAAAGATTACCCCCACCATTAACTCTTTATACTTTACATTCACTATTACATCAACTTATCTATACGAAAATCAAACATAACTTAAACACTTTCTGACATTTACAATTAAATAAGATATCTCTATAAATAAATATTGGCCATTTTCCCCACCCATCTATCAATTTACCTAACATTTATTAAAATTCATTTAAAACCCACATTTTTATGGACATAGAGACTATTAATTTCTTTTTACCATTTTTCTCAAATTATAGCATCTATTGCCCAAATATATATATTTTTCTCTCGTAATTTAATGTCAATTAAACTCATTTACTACAAATACCAGTTCAATAAATTACTTCCGCGCACAATGAATGAAAAAAATTATTTGATCATCTACCTATAATCAATTTATGGTATATATATATCTTGTCACCAGCAAAATTATCATATGAGATTCTCTATCCCACTCCTGGTGTTCCATTATTAATTTTAATAACTTTTTCTTCAATTTCAGTTTATTAAATTCTAGTATAGTTTTAACATAATTCAATTAAAATTTATAATATTTTTTATATTTATTTTCTAATTTTGAAACCAATACTTAATTATTAGGGTTAATTAATCATAGTATAATTAACGATACTACGATTTTGATGACGCAGAAAACAAGCGTTACCTTGAGATAGATGTCGATAATTCTGTAGAGGAGATCGTGACAATCCGCCAACCGCTGACTCACTGATTCCAAAATCAATTTCAGATCATCGATCCGTACATTCTTGAACCCTTCCAAACAGCTGGCGTCCCCGTCACCTGCCGCCATTAGACTTAACGCCTCAATGCATCTGCTAACGAGGCCCGCCGCCGCCTCCGACTCCGGGAGGAGCGGGAAGCACGACTGCAGCACGATGGAAGCGCACTCCTTGTTAACGGCGACGACGCGGCGGAAATAGGCCTCCGTTATCTCCTGCAGGTCTTCGCCTTCAGCGCCGCCGGTCCCCGCCATGCCGAGCAGCTCCGCCGCCGTCCGGAGCGCGGCGACGTTGAACGGTGTAACGGCGACGTGCGCTCCGTAACAGAAGTCCGTTACCAAGGCGAACGTTTGAGCCGTTATGTTTAACGGTGGGGAGAGGGTCATTTCGGTCAGTTCAGCTAGCTGCCGTTTCAAATAGGCACTCTTCGCTATCAATGCTTGCTGTTAAATTGAGTAAATGCATCATCACTTTTTGTTAACACCATTGAGAAACATCTCTCTCATTGCACATTTATTTAGGCTAACGGACTACTATGGAAATAAATAATTCTTGGTGAAAATTAAAGGAAAAATATATAAAAAAAGAAGAGAAAATTAATTATTCATGAAATAATGAACCTTATCTCCACATACAAAAGTAAATTAAACTGGATAGTTCCGTTGCTTAGATTTGAACAAAAAAAGAAAAAGAAATTATTTAATTTCGATGCCAATATCATATGATAATTGCATCTCAACAACCATATATTATAACAGAAAAAGGACTTTGTACAAGTAATGTTTGTTCAATTTCAAGCCATGATTGAACTTTTGTATGACTAGGGATATGACTTGGTCCATATAAGTTGGGATCACTTGAAACAAATTTCATTCAAATTCTGAATAAATGTTTTTTTTTTTTTTTTGCATAACTGGTGTTGAACTCGTGCGATGAAATTCGAAACGAGTGGGAAAAAGAAAACAGAAGCACTACCTTGTGAAGGTGGAAACATGAGCCCTGGACATGTATCACCACATCCGGATCATGCCTCCTTCCTGATGCCCTGTACCAAACACACACACAGCACATAGATTGGACAGAAAAACCCAAGAGATCTATGTACAAAATTGAATGAAATTTGCGCATTTGAAATATCAAAGAAAAAGAAAAATGAAATATGTACCATGGTGGCTCCTGCCTAGAGAGCTGTGGTGTGTTTGAAGGGGAAGATTCAAGGGAAGGAATAGTGGAATATGATGATGATAATGCAGAATTTTCATCTTCTTCATAGATTGTGCCAACAACCCCCAACTCATTCCACCCCTTCATTCCCAAATCCATTTCCAGCCCCTTCTCTCTCTCTCTCTCTTTCAGAGAAAGCAAAGGGTTTTGTGTAAACTCTTTGAAGGGTGTGGGTTTTTTTCTTTTTAATGTGTTAAAAAGGTATTGATCTTGTTTCCATGTAGGAATTGCTTGGGTGTTGGTGCATTAATTGTGGGCATGTGGCGAATCATAAATGCTACCCTCCCCACTCTTGATCGAAATCATTCATTTCTCCTGTTACTCTGAAAATTTAATTCCCATGACAAAAAAAAAAGTAAAAATAATGTAAGAAAAATAACGGGTTGTGGCGGGAGCAAAAACGCTCGTTTCAAAAATATATCATACAATTTGGTTTTATCTGATTTGATTGATGAAGGATTTACCGTGTGTCGTTTTGCAATAACAAAAACTCAATCTCAGAAGTCAGAAGGTTAAAATAGCAATGCTTGGATAAAATGCCAAAAATATTTATAGCTCTATACCGTAGTTCATGGTTTGAAATTTGTGAAGTTTGTAGTATTACCCAAGTCAAACTTCAACTATCATTCTACGACAGATTTCTACATAAATTCCTTGTCGGCAAGATTATTAGATAACAAAGTTCCTAATAATCTATTATTGAATCAAAATTTTGATGTTGCTGCATAAGTTAGTTTTGAAGTAGAATGTAATTAGTTTGCTTAGATATATGCGTGATCAAATCCGAACCAAATCTTATATCCGACCGAATATGGAAGGATTTGATCATCCAACGGACAAAATAAAGCTACATGGCAGCAGATTTTAATTACGTATAATAAATAAGAGTATTTTGATATACGAAAAAAAAAGCATGAAAAATACATAAATGTATTTTTACTATGTTGATTGAGTATATATACTATGCTCATTAAGTTGGACGTTAAAACTCTGAAATCAAAAATTTGACTTGTTGGTAGCGGCTTGAGGTATATTCTGGGTTACTAATTTGATCTTTTAATTGAGGGTTTAAAGTAATTTATTCCTCAATAAAAGGTTACTAATGGCAATCAAGAATCCTCCAGCTCACCAAAAACTAACAGGAAGAATGCCCCTACCTCTTCCTCATGTCCTGATAGTACAATCTGCAACACAACACAAATATATCAAAATGATCGCTACAAGTTTGAGCTGTCAAAGTTTCAAAAAGCATATGGATTTTTACGTGTTTGTCTAGCCGAAGACTTAATTTCCGGGTTGGGTCGGGACCATAGTCCTTTGGGCCTAAATCAAGGGGGGCTAACCCAATCCAAAGTTATAAACGGAAACACCAAAGGTCAATGAGCAAACTAGGTTAATTATTATTATGTTATCCAAGTGTTTAGAGTTGGTTCGATTGGCCAAACCAACTGCCCATCAGTCAATGGTTCATTGACCACGGTTCTCGGTTGGCTCAAAATCGTGAAACGGACAGAGCCGTGCAGTTACGAGTCATGTTGACCATCAGTTAACCGCGGATTCAAGTAGAGGGTAGGGGGATAGGGTACAACAAGTAAGGGCAAGGGGCAAGTTAGCCAATTATATACTAATCTAATTTAATAAAAGCATTTAGTTTCAAATCTAACTCAATAAATGAATATTGTAGAAAGATACCAAATAAATTGGTTTAGATTTCAAATCTAACTCAAGTCAATTTATCGGCAGCTTATTATTTCATTATAATGTCCCAAAATCACTTTTGGATTGTCCCATTTATAATGTCTCAGACTCCAAAATATGACTAAAAATTATCTTATAAGTGAGGTTCTTAATTTCTATTTGTGGAGCCTTTCGAGACATTATTAATAGGATAGAGATAGTATTAATTTAGAAGTAGGAAAACAATATGGCTTTCTTTTTATTAGAATATGATTAATGACGTGGAAATAAGATTTTCGACATCAACTCAATACAACGTCAACTCCTTGCTAAACGACACAATATGTACTTGAGGTGGAAAATCTTATTTCCATGTCATCAATCATATCCTAGTCGAAAAACACACGTCAGTTTTTAACTTGTAGATTAATAATAAGGTGCCGAAAATTAACCTGAGATATGTTTTCAATCAAAACTAAAACACAAATATATAATGTATAAAAAGTTTTAATTTTATTTGGAGAAGTTCATCTGTTAGGGGGCCTTTTGCTTTGTAATAAATAGCTTAGATAGATACGGAAGCCGAAGGATGATTTGCAACCAAGCATGTCATACTGGAAGTTAATTTGGTTATCTTCAACTAAATGGATAAAGTAATGACCAAGACTTGTCTTTAGAGAAAAAAGGCTAAGAATTGTGGATTTAAAATGGATAGAGTCTTCCTTTCTCACGATCAAGATCAGTTTGTCCCTCAATCTTCTTGATAAAACATTTTATTTTGTTGGGCACAAATGGATGAGGTAAATCGATCATCAAGTGATCTTTTGACCAAACCATCATCTCTGAATTCCACAAAATTAAGAGACTTTCCTTTGTTGCTTGGTGTGTCACTATTACCTGTTTTAGAAAAATAATTGCAAAATTATATTTTTATCATCATTTATAAATAGGATTCTTCATCCATAGGAGAAAGCATTGGTCATTGGTTTAGGAATGCTATTGTTTCCTACAAAATTAAATTGCCCATATAAGTATAAATCCAATTAATGAAAAATCAAAATATAAATAAAAATAACAATAAGCAACAATGGTAGAAATAGCATACTATAGTAATGCCTCAGACAATGAGTCAATCTTGCCATTTCCACTTGTGACTTGGGTCACGCTGTATTTTACGGTATTATCTTTGTCTAACGTCTTTTGATTCTTTATCGACCACTGTCGTCTCATATCTAAACCTAAAATATGATTAGTTTATTGCATGCTTCTAAAATTTTATAAATCACATTTAATGGGGGAGTCATGATTGAAAATTTTGAAATAATCTTTTGGATTTGCGCAAAACTTGTCCGTCTAAATATACTAATCTAATCTAATAAAAACTCTTAGTTTCAAAAATCTAACTAAATAAATGAATATTGACAAAAAAATAGTTTTGATTGAAAACCTATCTTGGAGCTAATTTTTCGGCACCTTATTATTAATCTAGAAGTTAAAGATTGAGGTGGGTTTTTCGACGAGGATATGATTGATGATACGGAAATAAGATTTTCCACGTCAAGTACATATTGTATTGTTTGGCATGGAGTTGACGTTGTATTGAGTTGATGTCGAAAATCTAATTTCCAACATTTATTTGAAGTATTTTGGCATTGTTAATTTTCCCCTTTCGAGATGTAGAAAGACGTTGTCAATTTTCCCAACATTTGTCATTTTGATTATGTTTTTTTTGAAGTATTTGGCATTGTGATTATAACTATCATACTGAGTTCAATAATTTTTCTCCTTTATATGGAAAAATTATATTTATATTTGATTTGAATTGTTATAATCAAAGACACTGTTATGATATTTCATTTTCCACAAAATAAATTGGTTCAACTTGTACATACAAGTTAATTTCTCATAATATAAGTAGAAGTATGCCAATTTCTCTAATTATTAAGATTATACAAGCAAAAGCAAGAAAAGCATACCCCATATCCCATTTTAGAATCTCAGGATCATAAATCATAGATTTAAAAGTTAATAATGAAATCTACTACTAAACTTGTGGAATAATATGTCAAACTGCTAAAGTTACAAGTAGTCGGCCGCCTCTCATTTTCCAAAGATGTGTTTATTTTGAGCAATATGATAAAATATATGACTGAATATTTAAAGGATAAAATAATCAAGGAAGTTCAAATGAATCAATCCATCAAAATAAACAGTGAATCAATTTAAATTATTTATATCAATCTATTATACCACTCAAAGTAAACGCTTGCAAAAATAATATCTGCAATCCATCTCAAAAAAATGCCTCCATTGCATGGCACGAGCACATTACTATTTGTATTAAATAACGTAATTTGTAACAACCATAATGAATCAAAAATGTGCCTCACTTGAAATATAAAATAGAAGGGAAAATAATTTTACTTTTCAAATATATAACTCTAAAATAACTGGTAGTGCATTATTTATTACTCATATGAATATTTTGGGAAATAATTCTAAAAAAAACTGAATATACTTATTAAATAAATTATACTCATAACGCTAAATATGAAATAGAAGCCACAATTCTTCAAAATAAATAAAAGCAATCTAGTTTAAATAAGCAAGTTAGGCCTATAGCCCATAACCACAAAATGCAAAGACCTAATCCAACTTAAAAAGCCCAAAACAAACCCTACACGATACGACGCCGTCATCAAATCCTAGATATATATACTCCCAAACCCTAACCCTCTCAGCCTCCACTCTCCCCACCACCCAGATTCACCGATCACCAGCGGCGGAGACAGATAGAAGGAAAGATGAAGTACAATCCGCGCGTGTCGTCCTCCCGGCGCAAGAGCCGCAAGGCTCATTTCACGGCGCCGTCCAGCGTCCGCCGCGTCATCATGAGCGCGCCGCTCTCAGGCGACCTCCGCTCCAAGTACAACGTGCGCTCGATGCCGGTGCGCAAGGACGACGAGGTCCAGGTGGTGCGCGGGACCTACAAGGGGCGCGAGGGAAAAGTTGTCCAGGTGTACCGGAAGAAGTGGGTGATCCACATCGAGCGCATCACGCGAGAGAAGGTTAACGGTTCCACCGTCAACGTCGGCATCCACCCCTCAAAGGTCGTGATCACCAAGCTCCGCCTCGACAAGGACAGGAAGTCGCTGCTCGACCGCAAGGCGAAGGGACGCGCTGCCGCGGACAAGGACAAGGGCACTAAGTTCACCGCTGACGATATTATGCAGTCTATCGATTAGGAGGTTGGTCGATTTCTAGATTGTGAGCTTTTTTAATGGTTGTTAATTTTGGATCTATGTCTATGAGAAGAACTGCCTTATGTTATGTTGCTTTTGATGAATTTTGTTTCGTTTCAGACTCGACGTTATTAGTTACATTGATAATTAATGTTTTTAGTTTCTGGATTGGCTTAATTTGATTCGATTATATCTAATTGTTTGTTTAATTCGAATTTGCATAAATTTGTGAATATATTAGGTTCTGCCAGATTTAGAAATTCTTCAAATACATGGATTAAAAACTTCTATTAATTGTACTTCTAAAATTGAATTTAGAAAACAACGAATAATAATGCATGATGAATTTTAACAACATATTAAAATAATTATTAAATGTAATTTCAATAAATAAATTAATCTTTTAAATTTAATGTATTATATGACATTATTGCTATCTTATTCAAGTATATAAGACTGATAAAATCCAATTTTATGTAAGAAATGAGACTCTTCTATAATATAGATTTTTACAATCAACTTTTGGAATAACAAATTCTCTCAACTTCTGAACTCAATATGATAAGAGTGATAGTCGCCAGTTCGTGAACATTGATGATAAATAGTGCAAAAGCACGTTAAGACGGAACCAAACGAGACGATGCTGGTTGGGGGTTCCAACCCTAGATTGAGGGTTTTATTCACCACAGTTGTAGGGTAAATGGGGAATCATTACTCGAAGAGTTTGTAGCAGAAATTCAGAAAGTATATAAAGCGGAAGATAACTCAGAACTTGAAAACTAAGAGATCAACATACTAGTAGTCTAAACAATATTCCTCATGACAAAAAAGCCTCAACAAAGATGATAGAAAATGATAGTTGCAGAAATGAGCAAAACAACTACCCCCACGGATTGCTTATTCCTTCAAAAAAACCATAGAATCTTCATGAAACTCCAGATCAAGATGCTCTCAAGGTTTCAGGGCAAAACACACTCCAAATTTGGGCGTCTTGTCTAAGGCTTTGGTATCAAGCTCGCTCGATATAGTCACGACAGATTTCCTTATAACTTCGTGCTGCAAAACAGTCCCTAACATGCCATGATTATTGAGCTTGTACTTGACGAGCGTGAGGTCATCAAGGGCGTAAGACCCTCCCACCGTGAACGTGTTGTGGTTGGTGGAGAACTTCCTGGCAATCTCTCCCCCAACAGCGCTCCTCTTCGACTGATCCAAGTAGTGTATGAATGATGCCGTTAGAGTGTCGCCTTTGTCGCCCCTACAAGGAGAGGAACAAGACTAAAATCTTCCCCAAAACAGAACAAGCCAAAACTAGCTATAACCACATCACTTTTAGTACTTACAAAGTTATTGAGGCACAGGAGTCGGGCTTGGTCACGGTGATACCTGCAGTGTACTTTGTGAGCTGACGGGAGGAAGTCTCGTAGGCGGTCTCTGCACCCAAGGCGAAGGTAGGTGTGCCGAGGGTGGCAGAGAAGTTGATAGGAGGGGTTTGGTGCAGACTAACTGCTGCAGTTAAGGATGCATGAGGGTGGAAGTATTGAAACTCCAACTGCACAACAAAGTAGAGAGGCATCAGAGGTTGCTGCTATTGAATTAGAAAGTAGTATTATAAATTGATAAATATAAAGCACCTTGCCGGAATCATAATTTGGGTACTTCAACGATGCAATGGTCTTTGATGATGGAATAATATCTGTAACAGACAGAGTTGCTGCAATCTGCCATGTGAAAATAGGGGGATCAGAAAAGAGAAAAAATTAAAAAATTAAAAATAAAATTGACGTTTGATAAGTTTGAGCATCTGACGTTGGATTCAGTGTCGACTTTGAGATAAGCACAAGTGTTGTTGCATGAATACTGGAGTTGCACATCACCAGATGAATAGCCTCCTTTTTTCACTGTGGATGATGTCAGGCTCTACACTCAGGAAGAAAAAATCAAGTATAAATTATTAATTAATTAAAGATTGCAAATTTTGAGGATATTGAGTGACATGAAAAATGAGAAGACACCCTTGTCTCCACTAGTAACACGTGATGAATGACGATGCATGAATAAAAGGAGCAAACTATTAAACAAATATCGTCATTTGCTCATAATCTTGTTAGCACATGATTTGTTAAATAGCTAAATCTGAAAATATAAGGCAGACAAATAGCGATGAGAAAAGGGCGTACAACTCCAGATTCAGTGCAGGTGGAGACAGAAAATTTGTGATCGGAGAGGTAGTCTCTCGTTAGAAGATCTACAAAAAAACCATTTTGAATAAATGAACAAGGAAAACAAGAATAGAAATGATGGATCCAGACCAAAATAAACCTCGGGCTTTCTTGCCGATATCAGAGAAGAGTCCCGGTCCCTTGCTCATTGCAGATTTCTTGTGAATTGATCTTCCCAGAGAGAGAGAGAGAGAGAGAGAGAATTACTATTGTGGAAAAGAGAAATGAAGAGTGGGGGAAGTAGAAAACGCAGAGGAGGTTTGGTGATTAATGAATCATGATGGATGCGTGTGCTTACCAGTCTACCGAGTGATATGGCGATCCCCATGGGCCATGGCCACTTGCCTTCTCCATATACTACTATGTCGTATATTAAAATAAGTATTTGAAACATCGAATAATCTCGTAATTGTTTAGTCCATCAAAACATATGTGAATTAACTTATATTCCCATCTTTTGCATTTTTGTGAAAGATATCACCATCTTTTCGAAATAACAATTTAGCACCTTATCTTTGTAAAAGAAAATATATATTCTTCCATCCACCACCAACGCGACTTCTCCATCTTCATTTTCAGATGAACCCATTAATCCCAATTAAGATTTAATTAGGGCGACCACACCGTGCATCCAAATATATAGGAGTGTGTCGATTAACAATAGTGCTTCATTCTTGCCCCAAAGACAAACCTCAACATGTAATTCCGCTTGTAATGTCCTCAACAATCTAAAATTTCGACAGAAGGAGCATGTGGTATAGATTGCAAGTCGTCAAGGACTTTCTCGTTTGAAGTGCTCTCCAATGTGGCCTTGGCTAGTTATGCTGTGAGAATCATGATGAAACCCCTATTTCTGACCTTCTCTTAAGCATAGGTCTCTCATATTATCATCCATCACGATTAGAATCCTTCTACCAAATAAATATGTGTACAGCTATGATCATATTATATCTTCACTCTTGTCACTTAGTTCAAGTTCACAAAGAATTTCTCTTTGATAAGTGGTAACATTTCTAGTGAGAGTGTGCGTTGGTTTGTTGTAGATCTTGATGCAGGTTGACTTGTTCATTATTTTGATTTGCATCTACAGACAAGGAGACATTTTTGGGTTTCTCTGGATCTTGAAAGCAATTGAAGAACCGGCTGGATCTTGTTCACGATTACATCTTCAGCAAAATAAGCTGCATCTGCAATTCTACCACAATGTCTAAATGATTAAATTTTGTATGTTTGCTGCCAAAATTACATGAAGTTGATTTTGGTGAGGTAAACTCAGCTCAGGCATGGATGACGAAATTTGTGAAGAGGAGATTCCTTAAAATATTTGTCCTCGTCATTTGATTATTGACTATCATCCAAGTTGGGAGGCTCTTGGGCTGTCAGCCCTTCTATTTCACTTGCAATCGTGCTCAGTTCCATATCGCAAGTTTTAATAGACGATTCCTTGAAAATCTATAAGGGTGTGCTTGGTATTATGCAATTGAGAGCTTGAATTTGGAATTGAAACTTTCAATTCTAAATTCATTGTCAATACAACAAAAATATTTGAATCTGAAATTGAATTTCGATTCCAAGTCCGTCCAATTCTATAATTTGAATTCTATAACTAAAATTGATATTTGTAAATCCAGGATGTAAAATTAGATATCTCCCAAACACACACACACTGACACAATACAAAACAAACACATTGTATACATAACACACGACAAACACACATAAACACAACCAAACACACACACAACACACACTGCAAACATATGACACACACACACACACAACACATACACTTGCGCACACATCACAAATTATATAGAAAAACAATATAGAGTTACATAATGTATATAAATAAAAAAATATTAAAAAATATTCAATTAAAAATCAATGTCAAATTTTGGTTAATTTTTTTACCTGAATTTGTAATTACTATTTAATTTCATATAAATTGCTTAATTTTACTAAATATAAGATTTGAAATTGAATTAGAATATTATAATTTAAATTCAATTTTATAAAATTACAATTTCAACATAATTCCAAATTTATATTACCAAACACATCCTAATTAAATTCCATTTAAAATATAAAAAATTGAATATAGTAAATCAAATTAAGGAGTTGTTGAATATTTCAAAGTTTCAAATAATTTATATTTGCATTCAAGAATTCTTCTGTTTCAAACTATAATAAATTTGTTTTTCTTTCTTTTGATAATTAAAATAAATTTAATGATGATGTTGGTCATGTAATAAGTAAATTACATGTAGCGCGTGAATATAGACGTGTCAAATGAAGTCCCAACGCCTATGCGGCGAAATAATATAACTTCGTTTTCCTAGGAAAGGCGTAAGGCATACGAAAAGAAACGAGTCTTTCTTTAATATTACTTTAATGCAACATTAATACCTGGATTTCATATTCAGTCCTCGCCACGTGGCAGAATTATATTGAGTGGAAAGGAGCAGCAGCCTAGCGCACTTGTCGTACTTAACCTCCAAAGAGGGTAGGATCTCAAATATCTAAATTGTTTGCACACCTGTAATTTACCCACCAATAAATTCGGATCATCGTTTTCCACTCGTGAAAACTCTCTCTCTCTCTCGGTTTTGGACGAAGATGCTAGAAAATTTCGTTGTATGTTGCTGGTCGTTCCCATCGATGTATATTCTTTTGAAAGTTGATCAGCAAGTTCCTTCCTTTTTGAGTAGTTTATATTAAGTTGAAACGCGAAGACTTGTTCTACAGAAAAAGAAGAAGAATTGCATTTTGATTTGAAGAAAATAAGAATTTTAAAAGAGCTAGTGAGTGTGGAGAAATGGAGAGTTTACTGAGTGAGAAATGGGAGCTTAAGCCGAAACATTCGTCGACGGAGGTGTTGCAGCGGTGGCGGGATCTCTGCGGGGTCGTCAAGAATCCCAAGCGGCGATTTCGATTCACCGCCAATATCTCCAAACGTCACGAGGCTGCTGAAATGCGCAAAACCAATCAGGTTTCCTTCTCTTGAAATATCACATTTATTTCTCTGTTTTTTCCCTCTTCTCCCCTGTTCATATATTTGCTGAAACTATTTTGTGATGATCTCAGGAGAAATTGAGGATCGCAGTCCTTGTCTCCAAAGCTGCATTCGAATTCATAAAAGGTAAAACACAGTTTCCTTGCATCTTCGACCTTGAAAAGCCAAGTATGATTGCTGAATATAATCGCAGGTGCCAAGATAAGCGACTACACCGTCCCCGACGAAGTCGAAGCCGCCGGTTTCAAGATTTGCGCCGAGGAGTTAGGATCCATCGTAGAAGGCCACGACCTGAAGAAGCTGAAGCTCCAAGGAGGAGTCACCGGCATTGCAGACAAGCTCGCCACAGACGGCGCCAACGGCCTCTCCACCACCGACACCGCAGCCCTCAGCCGCAGGCAGGAGCTCTACGGCATCAACAAGTTCCAAGAGAGCGAGCCTCGGAGCTTCTGGGTCTTCGTCTGGGAAGCCCTCCATGACATGACCCTCATGATCCTCGGCGTCTGCGCCCTCGTCTCCCTCGTCGTCGGCATAGCCACTGAAGGCTGGCCCCGTGGGGCCCACGACGGCCTCGGCATCGTCGCCAGCATATTGCTCGTCGTGTTTGTCACAGCGTCGAGCGATTACCGCCAGTCGCTGCAGTTCAGAGATTTGGATAAGGAGAAGAAGAAGATCTCTGTTCAAGTAACGAGGAATGGCTACCGGCAGAAGATGTCCATCTACGAGCTCCTCCCCGGCGACGTCGTGCATCTCGCCATCGGCGATCAAGTCCCTGCTGATGGGGTTTTCCTCTCTGGTTTCTCAGTCTTGATAGACGAGTCGAGCCTGACCGGGGAGAGCGAGCCGGTGATGGTCAATAATGAAAACCCATTTTTATTGTCGGGGACGAAGGTGCAGGACGGCACCTGCAAGATGCTGGTCACCACGGTCGGGATGAGGACGCAGTGGGGGAAGCTGATGGCGACGTTGAGCGAAGGAGGCGACGATGAGACCCCTCTCCAAGTCAAGCTCAACGGAGTTGCAACGATCATTGGAAAGATTGGTCTTGCGTTTGCTGTTGTGACTTTCGCGGTTCTTGTTCAGAAGCTCATTACTCGGAAATGGGCAGCCGGGACTAGCTTGGTGTGGTCGGGGGATGATGCTTTGGAGCTGCTCGAGTACTTCGCCATTGCTGTCACCATTGTTGTTGTTGCAGTCCCTGAAGGGCTGCCATTGGCGGTGACGCTGAGCCTTGCATTCGCCATGAAGAAGATGATGAATGACAAGGCGCTCGTGCGCCACCTGGCTGCGTGCGAGACCATGGGATCCGCCACCAGCATCTGCAGTGACAAAACGGGAACTCTTACGACAAATCACATGACTGTGGTGAAAGCCTGCATTTGCATGAACGTGAAGGAGCTGACTAAACCAGAGCATGCCTCTGCTTTGTGCTCCGAGCTCCCGCAATCCGTTGTGAAGACACTCGTGCAGTCGATCTTCAACAACACGGGCGGGGAAGTGGTGGTGAACAAGGAGGGGAAGCGCGAGATTCTTGGGACTCCGACTGAGGCCGCCATACTCGAGTTTGGGCTGTCTCTTGGTGGGGATTTTCAAGGGGAGAGGCAAGCTTATAAACTAGTGAAAGTGGAGCCGTTCAACTCGACCAAGAAGAGGATGGGAGTGGTGCTGGAGCTCCCCGGAGGAGGCGGCCTACGAGCTCACACCAAGGGCGCCTCGGAGATCATCCTGGCTGCCTGCAGCCGAGTGCTGAATTCGAAGGGCGAAGTAGTGCCTTTGGATGATGCATCTTTCAATCATTTGAAGGAAACTATAGAGCAGTTTGCGGGTGAAGCTCTTCGGACTCTGTGCCTCGCCTACATGGAGCTCGAGCACGAGTTCTCCGCTCAGGATGCTATCCCAGCCTCTGGATTCACTCTGATAGGCATTGTGGGGATCAAGGACCCTGTGCGCCCCGGGGTGAGGGAGTCCGTTGCTCTCTGCCGCTCAGCTGGGGTCACTGTCCGGATGGTCACCGGAGACAACATCAACACTGCAAAGGCTATTGCAAAAGAGTGTGGGATTCTTACAGATGATGGCATTGCTATAGAAGGTCCGGATTTTCGTGAGAAGAGTTTGGAGGAATTGCACCACTTGATCCCCAAGATCCAGGTACTTATATTATTATCATAGAAATTCAAGACTTTTTCTTATATAATGTTCGGAATTCTATGATCATCATCGCAGGTGATGGCTCGCTCTTCGCCACTAGACAAGCATACGTTGGTGAAGCACCTGCGAACCACGTTCAACGAGGTTGTTGCTGTGACCGGCGATGGGACAAATGATGCTCCCGCGCTTCATGAAGCAGATATTGGATTAGCTATGGGCATTGCTGGAACTGAGGTGACTTATCTAAGTTCCCTTTGAGTGTTACATGAAGAAGAATAAGAAGTCCAATTTTCTTAATTTTTGTTTTTGTATCTGAGAAAGTTACTATTTTGTGATTGAATTCAGGTAGCAAAAGAGAGTGCTGATGTTATAATTTTGGATGACAATTTCTCTACCATCGTCACCGTAGCAAAATGGGGTCGTTCAGTATATGTAAACATCCAAAAGTTTGTGCAGTTCCAGCTGACTGTCAACATTGTTGC
>JAYDZE010043421.1:0-26574 GCA_034509125.1 Monilaria moniliformis | reverse complement strand
TTGATTAAATCATCATTATTTATTATTGAAGATATTTAATGTTGATCCGTCCATTCATTCAAACAAGTAATAAAAACAGAAACAAATATTAATAAAGATATTATACAGATATTAGAGCACAAAATCCGGTAACCGCAATTAGTGATTGAATACGGTTTATAATTTCTGGACTAATATAACCTTATGATGATTTCGTCGTCATTGTATGATGACCGACGTGAATCTTAAATCCAATCCTTCCATTATTTGATCCAATGGTTAAGATGTAGTCTTAGTTATGTATTGGGGTGCTAGTTTCACACTAATGCACCCCTATATATATATATTAATATATATATATATATATATATATCTTAGATAGTAGCATTAAACTACTCATGTGTGGAGTGCAACATCATCCATGTCTAACAGTATACACTATTGGCTTTATGGGATGTATATTGGACGGTAAATTTATTAAAAGGTTTATATTGATGAAAACAACATTTTAATTCATGCCTGGAAAAATAATCCAATATAGGCCATTTAACTAATTAAATCCTAGAGAGACTCACAATGCCATATTTAATGATAAGAAGTTTAATTATCAATTGTGAAGGGTAATTGAAATTATACATTCAACAAAAAACTTCAGTAACCTACAACTAGCTAATAAATTGTTTGACCCTCGAACTATATAGATAGAAAGAACATCAGAATTAGAACATGATGAATGAAATTAAACTAATCAGACTGAAAAATACTACATTAAAGCATTGCTCCAATACATAAACGAGTTGAAGAACAAATTGCATGATAAACTTCATGAATTTTTTAAATTCATTTTTCAGAATCGCCTAAAAACCACTGGAGGGAAAAAGGGAAAAAGAAAAAAAAACTAATCTATCCCTATTCTACAAATATAAAAAATGAAACCTAAAATGCTAATCAATCAGTAATATTCACATAAAAATGTTAATTCACTAACTATAAGGCTTTCCATCCATTGGCTGGTTTAAGATTACTTTGCTCCAATGAGAAATCCTAGAAGATGAGGCAAAAGACCAATAGGATCAGCATATTGACAGTTAAAATAATGACTGAATTACTATAAACTAATTTTATGCATTCATATAAGAAATAAATATTATTTTAGAAAGAAAGAATCACACAATTGCCTATGGTGGAAACAGCATGCACGTAGGAATTATTTGAGAATGCTACTTTCATGATCAGGAGACTCGTGCACAATACATATTAACATACCAAGACCAAGATTATTCAACACTTACCAAATTAAAAAATACATAGTCAAGAATCAACAGCATCCTTTGTGGTTACGTGTTTGATTGCAAGTATGGGTGAAGCGTGACAAAATATTTACCATTTGTGTGCAAGCATGGGTGAAGCACGACAAAATGTTCACCGTTTATGTGCAAGTATGGGTGAAGCAAGATCAAAACGTTTACCCTATAACACGAATGACTTACTAAACAATCTCGAACTAGCCCAGTAGGTCATATAGCTGATAATTTAATTGTAACCTATTAAGTCGCCGGAATATAGGTCAAAGCAGTAATGTTAAAGCACAAATAGCATGTTTCTGTTGACATGATTCAGGAATAGAGGGCAGTCTTCTTTTAGTTATTATATTAGTTCTACCTTTTATCCCCCTCCCTGTCTCTCACCCGTCAGAAGGGGAAGGGGAAGGGGAAGGGGCGGGAGGGGGAATGCCAAGGGGGAAGAACAACTTCTTACCGCTTAAGTTACAAAAGAGTAGTCTTTAAGAGAAACTTTCTGGTTCAGTTAATAATTTTTCTTACTTAATGAACCAACAAAAACTCTTACATATTTGAAATGGAGCAAGCATACTATCCTGAAATTTCATTTTTACCCTTCAAGTTTAGGTACATTTTTGAGTGACTACATCTCATGGAGAATTGAAAAAAGTAATTTCCCTCCTCACCACAAACCATCTCCATTCTTTATGAACCAGAAAATCTTAATTGCCAACTCACACCTACAGCATTAGTACTGATTGCGAGGCTGCATGAGCTGTTAGAGCTGTTAGAAATGTATTTCGAGAAGCAATTATCTAAAGTATCATTTCTTTCTTATTTAGCACATTTAATTATAAGATCATGACTCTTGCTAATATTAATAAGAAATTATTGATATCTTAAGAGACGTAAAGCTCTGCTTAGCAACCATATCTTTATATAGGAACACGTGTCAAAGATTCAACAGGTTCTAGCATTTAAGCATAAAATGACAGAATTGGTATGCCGGTATATAGTCAAAAATTTCAAAGATAATATCAATCTCAACAATTAATAATAGTCCTACAGCCATGATACTGCCAGATGTTTAGCTGATAAATCTAAATTACAGTTAAAAAATAAAGTCATCTATATAAAACGACAAGGAAAACCAACTGAATAGAAAGAAAAAAAAAAACAAGCATGCATAATAAGGTTCCCTTGCATACATCTGTCAGACGTAACAAGCTAATCCCAAATAATAAAAACACAACCCTAACACAAAAACATCATGCCAAAATTCCCAAGAGTGATCTTCCGAAGAACCAAACCTTAAGATAGAGCGTTTTCCATGTGATCTCATCATTGGCAGCTCTACGCAGGAGCGAATTCGTCATGGAGAGACGGCAGAGGTTGGGGTGATCGAAGAAGCTGAGAGCATGCATTCTTATCTCCGGAACCAGCTGCTCCATTATCGATACCCCCGTCTGCCACTCCGCCACTATCTTCCCGCCATTCTCACCACCATCCACACGCACAGTCATTCTCTAGCCACTGTCAATTCTACTATGTTCATCCACACAAACAGAAGGCGTTAAATCCCCCAATTCAAAAGGGCTCCGCTGCCGCCTCGAGTAACAAGGAAGGAAGAAACGTAAAAGAGGGAGGCACGAGTTAATAAATGAAGAAGCAACATCTACGCCAACTAATAAAGGCCACGTCAGCGGACAGCTCATAAGTAGTTAGGATTGTTAAGTCGAAGAATTCACGTGAGAGTGAGGCAAAGAAGGATCAAGAAGATAGCTAGAGCTAGCTGGAGGAATAAAGGAGGGACCACTGCTACATTGTTGAGGCATGCTTTGTGTGTGAATGTACTGTGAATACACGAGAGTTCCGGCGAGCTCTGTGTAGGCTCCGATCTTGTATCGCGAGATTATCCTTTTTATTAATGATATTCCTTTCCCTTTCGTTTAATTGTATCAAGTGGTATCAGAGCTGCTAGATCCTCGGCCATGGCGAAAGAGACTAAATCACACAATCTAGAAAGGAGAATGGGGGAAATGTTTCATAACTTGAGGCAAAAGCAGGAAGAATTAAGGAAACAATCGCAGGAGATGCGACAACAATCCCTCGCACAATTCGAGAGATGAGAGGCAAGATTCGAAGATTTAGGTCAGCTAATTCATGCCATTAGCATTCAAAATCAGGCTAAAGTCGCGCCGGAAGGCACATCATCAGCGGTACACGGCAGCGGCAAGGATTTGAACCTCAACGGCATGAAGAATGACTGGGAAAGATCGACGCGCTTGGAGTTCCCAAAATTTGAAGGAGCTGAGTTCGATGGTTGGTTAATGTGTGCTGAATATTTCTTTAAAGTAGCCGACGTAGCCATGACTGAAAAGGTTAAGATTACGGCGTTGCACTTAGAAAGAAATGCACTGCAGTGACATAGAGGGTATGTCAACTTGCGGGGTAAAGGAGCTTATGGAAACTGGCTGGAGTATGTGCAGGCAATGGTAGCTCGATTTGGATCAAACGTTTTTGAAGATCCACTGGCCGATCTTCGAAATCTAAAGCAGGGTAATTTTCTACAAGACTATATGTACATGTTTGATGCATTGTATCCCCGCACGGGTATTCGCGAGGATCAGGCTCTAAGTTTCTTCTTATCTAGATTCATTGATGAATTGCAAATGCCTGTGAGAATGTTTAACCCTAGATCTCTAGCGGATGTGTATACTTTGGCTAAACTGCAGGAGCTTATAGTAACAGCCATGCATAGTAGGCCTAAACCTCGAATAGCCACTCCTCAATGTCAATTTGCTATTACTTCTTATACGAAGCCTATTGTAGTAACCACTTCTAGCATGAAAAACCCCACATCAATGCATAATAAGGAAATTCCTGTTGTTAATTCTCAACTACGTTCGGGACCTAGAATAACTAATAAAGAGATGGATGAGGGAAGAGCTAGAGGGTTAGGTTTTTTGTGTGAAGAAAAGTATACCCCTGGTCATAAATTTCCTAAGAATGGGGTCTATGTCATGCAACTAGTGAGTGAAGAAAATGAAGAAGAGAAAGAGGAGTTGAATGAAGTAGAAGAAGGCACAGAATTACAATTATCATTGCATGCGATGTGGGGAATTGAAGGAATACAGATCATGAGGATGAGAAGGGAAAGCTCGAAAAAGAAAATGAGAATCTTGATTGTTACTAGAAGCACTCACAACTTTCTATGTACAAGGATGGAAAATAGGCTTAATTGTGTATTGATGACGGGAATAACAGCCCCTGTGGAAGTAGCTAATAGGCAGATATTGCATTGCCACTATAGATGCAAGGGGTTTCAGTGGGAGATGCAGGGGGCAAGGTTTGTGGCTGATGTATATGTCATTGAACTGGATACATACGATTTGATCTTAGGGGTACAGTGATTGTCTATCTTGGGGGAGATTATATAGAATTTTTAGACCTTGCAAATGAGTTTTCAGATGAAGGGAGAAGCTTGTACATTGAAGGGGGAGATATAGAATACTAAGGCAAAGCAGTTAAATAGCATTTCCTTGTACACAAGACAAGTGGGTAGATAAGAGATTAGTGGTATGGAAGAAGTGGAGATAAGTTCAGGGTTATCAGAAGTGGGGGAGTTTCCGAGTCAATCTTCATTTACATTATGCAGATGGAGGAATCTTGGCCTCAGCTGCTTCAACTACTGCAATCATTTCAGGATATATTTAAGGAGCCAGCCACATTACTTCCTAAAAGAGAGTATGATCACAGAATAAGATTGAAGGAATGATCTATACCTGTTAATATCAAACCTTATAGATTTGCAGCCTTACAAAAAGATGCTATGGAGGGTATGATTTAGGAGATGTTGAAGGCTGGGGTGATCAGAAATAGTAATAGCCTGTATGATAGCCCAGTTGTGTTAGTAAAGAAGAAGGACAACTCTTGGCGAATGTGTGTGGACTACAGGTCCTTGAACCAACTCACTTTGAAAGACAAGTATCTCACCCATGTGACTGAAGAATTGCTAGATGAATTAGGGGGATCAAGATTGTTTTCTAAGATCGATTTGTGTTCAGGGTACTAGCAGATGAGAATGGCCGAGGAAGATATTCCCAAAACTACGTTTAAGACTCATGAGGGCCACTATGAGTTCTTAGTCATGTCTATTGGCTTGACCAATGCTCCCGCAACCTTCCAATACATGATGAACTCAGTTTTCAAACCCTATTTGAGAAGGTTCGTATTGGTGTTTTTTGATGACATTTTGATATATAGCAAGGATAAAGAAGAGCATGAACAAGACTTACGGTTAGTCTTCCAAATAATGAGGTCACGTAAGCTCTTAGCTAAGAAAACTAAGTGTGATTTTGGGTGCACAGAAATGGGGTATTTTGGGCATGTGAGTATCTATAGATTCTAATAAGATAGATGTTATAATGAATTGGACAGTGCTGAAAAATGTCAAACAAGTAAGGAGTTTTCTGGGATTGACAAGATATTATAGGCATTTTGTGAAGAATTATGGTATCATTGCAAGACCGTTAGTTGATCTTTTGAATTCTACTACATTCAACTACTCAGGAGACATTTGAAAAACTGAAAAATGTTATGGTTACCGCACCTGTGTTAGCTCTTCCGGACTTTTCTAAGGATTTTGTTGTGGAAACCGATGCATTGGGGTGTGGTATTGGGGCAGTTCTAATGCAAGAAGGGCATCCAATTGCATATATTAGCAAGACTCTAGCTCCTAAGCATCAATTGTTATCAGCCTATGAAATGGAACTGTTTGCAACCTTATTTACAGTAGGTGTCATTACTTACAAACTAGAAGGTTCACAATCCTAACTGATCATCAAAACTTGCACTATTTGTTGGAGTAAAAACTCAGCACCCCTACTCAACAAGCTTGGATGGCCAAGCTCATGCAATTTGACTATGTCATCAAGTATAAGAAATGAAGTGAGAACACTATAGCTGATGCCTTGTCCAGAATGTCGGGTAAGTCCTTACTCACATTGACTTATTTCCTTAGATTTATTACAACAGATTCAGGAATCTTGACTAAATGATCCACAGCTACAGCAGTTATTCAAGAGAAATTACATAATGCCAACTCCCATTCCAAGTTCTCTTTTGAGAATAGAGAGTTGAGGAGGAAGGGAAAGCTGGTGGTGGGAAATGAAAATGAGCTGAGGAGGAAATTTTTGCACATATTCCATACTTTATCTATGGCAGGACACTCGGGAGTGCTTCCAACTTACAAGAGAATAGCAGTTGTAGTTTACTGGTAGGGGCTCTCCAAGGATGTTAGGGAGTATATTAGGAACTGCTCTATCTGCCAGAGGTATAAGGTGGACCATTCAGCCCTAGCAGGCCTCCTCCAACCCCTCCCTACACCTACTTCTCTATTCTCGGACTTGACTATGGATTTCATTGAGGCACTGCCCAACTCTCAAGAAAGAAATATGATTTTTGTGGTGGTGGATAGGCTGAGTAAATTTGCCCATTTCATGGCAATGTCACACCCTCTCAATGCTAAGTCAATGGATATTGAGTTCCTAGGCACCGTTTTTAAACTGCATGGCATGCCACACACGATTACAAGTGATAGGGGATCTGTGTTTCTAAGTGGATTTTGGAATGAATTATTCGCTTTGGAAGGAGTCCAACTACAATATTCGACAACCTACAACCCTCAAACGGACGGGCAATCTGAGGTGGTGAATAGGTGTCTATAGTGTTACTTAAGGTGTGCAGTGGGAGCACGTCCAAACTCTTGGGAGCAATGGTTGCCCTTAGCCCAACTCTGGTACAATACTACGTACCATTCTAGCATAAAAATGTCCCCGTTCAAGGCATTAGATGGAATACCCCCTCCCGTACATGTTTCCTATTTTCCATATGATGTTATTGTGGCGACGGTAGATCTTTTCCTACGGGACAGAGAGGATACTCTACAAATACTCAAGACTAATCTATTGAAGGTTGCCAATAGGATGAAAGCTCAGGCTGATAAGCACCGGGTGGATCGTAGCTATGCCATTGGCGATTGGGTGCTGCTCAAACTGCAGGCTTATCGACAGTTATCGGTCAGGAAGTCGCCCCATAAATTTGTAGTCAAATACTTCGGACCGTATCAAGTGCAGGATAAGGTGGGTGAAGTGGCAAATAAATTACACCTTCCCCAAACGCTTAACTCCATAATGCGTTCCATGTATCACAACTCAAGCCATCTACACCACCGCAAGGTCCCGTCGCCCAGCTTCCTCCTATCTCCCATGTCAATGACGCTTATCCTCAAGCAATTCTTGAAAGCCGCATATGGCTCGGCGCCACAACCGTGCGGTTGCACAGTGGTTGATCCATTGGAAGAATTATTCTCCTGCTGATGCCACCTATGCCACCTGAGAGTAAGCGGATGAGATAGAAGCCTGATTCCCTTCATTTCTTGAGGACAAGGAATCTTGAGAGGGATGTAGCCGAAGAATAAAGAAGTGCGAAGAAGGAGGAAGAAGTTAGTTGAGATGGCAGTTACATTGTAGCTAGTAAGAAGGAATGAAGAAACGTAAAAGAGGGAAGCGCCATTTAATAAGTGAAGAAGCAACATCTACGCCAACTAACTAAGGCCACGTCAACGGACAGCTCACAAGCAGTTAGGATTGTTAAGTCGTTAGAGGCAGCAGGAGGAATGCATGAAGAATTCACGTAAGAGTGAGGCGAAGAAGGATCTAGAGGATAGCTAGCTGGAGGAATAAAGGAGGGACCACTGCTGCATTGCTGAGGCATGCTTTGTGTGTGGATGTACTGTGGATACACGAGAGTAGCGGCGAGCTCTGTGTAGGCTCCGATCTTGTATCGCGAGATTATCATTTTTATTAATGATATTCATTTCCCTTTCATTTAATTGTATCACTTTCTTATCTTGTGGATTGAAAGGCCTCCATTATTGCTCGCTTTCATTGTCGCGGGGGATGAAACCCTAATTTAGGGGATATAGATAGAGAAAGAGTGTGAAGGGTTTTTTCATGAATGTAGGCGAAATTAAGTTAAAAGTTTCTTAAATGAGATTTTTTTTAACTTCTGTAAATGGATAAGACGCATTATTTGATGTGTCTACGGGCAGAACGACGTCGTTTCCCCTACGCGAAGGAAGACGCATAAAGTTGATGCATCTTAGGGGGAGAAACATCACCTTCATGTGTCTTTCGTCTTGTATATAAAATCTGGGCAGACGGCTTCACACACACACAACACACAATTTCAATTCAAAATTTTTGTTGTTTCCTCAAAATTTTGGCATATTTCCAACAAGTTTTGTTGAACATCATCCTAAGGTATGTAGTTTTGCTGTTATTGTTAGATTTATGCTTTAATTCTTACATTTTTGTTGAATTTTTATATATCTAGGGTAAAATTTTGATATATTTAGGTATTTTTGATTGATTTTGAATAATTAGATTGTGTATTATACTTTATTAAGTTGTTAGGTACGTTGTGATATGTAGAGATAATAATTTATTTTGTAAATGAGGTATTCAGATGGTATATAATAGTGTATTAACCTGTTAGATATTTTAGTATTAGTAATGTATATTAGGTTGTCACAAGCATTTGTTTCATTCTCCGAAACATATGTCTTGTCTTTGCCATCAGAATTGTAGCTCAAATTTATACCTCCAACATTTAATTCATGAGCCATCCTCAAATCCTATTACTCCGGATGTTCGTCCATCCTAGACATCCCTGCTTTGGTTGTCTGGAATTCTTATTGAGTAACCGTTGCAAACTCAATCATCAGTTCAATTTGACATGTTTCAACACCATCATTAAACATATATTACATGCATTCTTCATCAAGTGACATGCCTACATAGGTGTATCAATTTCCCAAAACTATAAGACGCCTCCATATTATAGAGATTTTCTGTTGATTCATATGTACTCTCATCCTTTCACAAATTATCGTAACTAATTCATCATATGAAATACTCTCATTCAATACAATGTATCATTTCGAATATGGTGGATCATAAGCGATACCAATACCGGTAACCTGGATATCTTACCACCCCAATATAACATCACATACAACGACATAATTCCTACAATAAACCCATAAATAACATGTTTCTAAGCACTACATTTATCAAATGATGTATTATTTGTTAAACCTTAAATATATAAAAATTCAACAAAAATGTAAGAATTAAAACATAAATCTAACAATAACAATAAAACTACATACTGTTGGATGGTGTTCAACAAATTTTTCCGAAAATACGCCAAAAATCGGAGGTAACGGCGATAATTTGGAATGGGTAATTATGTGTTGTGCCTATATGAAACGTCTACTGCCCAGAATATGTATAGAACATATGTCTCACCCTAAGACGCATGAGCTTGATGCGTCTTTCTTCAACAGTGTCGTTTTTTCGTGAGACAAATGAGGCTCATATGTTCTTCCATTTAAAGAAGTTAGAAAAAGAAGTTCTCATTAAGGAAACTTTTATCTTAAATTCACCTACATTTAGAAAAAAGTCATTAGTGAAGATGGTGTGGAGAGAAAGTTGGTGGCGGTTTTGTAGGGACGAGAGAAAAGAAAACTGGCTAGTTCATGCTAAGGGGTAGTTTTGGCAATTCAGGTCATAATTATTTTCTTAGTCGAGTCAAAATATCCATCCTACCCTCAAACCAGAATGGGGAGGATTAAAATTCGATTGCCAATACTTGTAGGGGTGAACAAAATATCTGAAATCCGAATATCCGATCCGAACCAAACCGAAATTTAAAATTTGGTTCGGATTTTTCAGATTTTCGGTTCGGTTCGGTTCGGTTAGGATTACATTTTTGGCAAATTTCGGATTTTCGGATCGGATATATTAAAAACCGAATAAATCCGAAATCCGAAATATGTTTTTAATAATATATATATATATATATTCTAATTAAGACCTTCAATTTATACTCTTATTACATAAATATTAAAAAATGATATTTATATACTACTAACCTTATGGTATTAATTAGAAAAATTATTTTAAAATTTTCAGATTTTCGAGTTTCGGATTTTTTGATTTTTGTTAGGTTTTTTTGATTTTTTATGCAATTTCGGATTTTCGGTTCGGATCGGATTTGGAAGTTCAGATTTCGGATTTTCAGATAATTCGGTTCGGTTCGGATTTAATTTTTAGAAAATTTCGGATTTTCGTATCGGTTCGGATTAGGCAAAAATCCGAACCGAAATCCGAATGCTCACCCCTAAATACTTGTGTATAATTAAATATTGTTTTACCCAATGATTGGCCAATTCCGACCCAACTAGCCCATATTACCTTGGCCAGGTTATGGGCCGAACTGGACCTGCTCAGAGCTATTTGACATCTTCGACACTTGGAATATACAGCAATCAAATTCATTTTCCATGAGAGACTTAACAACAAATTTTAATTCATTGTCTATTTATCGATTAGTAGGAGCACGATTTAAACCAAAGATCATCAAATTAGCTACAACTAAGTACAATTCAATTGCTAAGACATTTTATTCCACAAAATAAATTGGATTCGAGTCACCACCATTGTGGGACTTACTGGTGGCACAATAATGTATGGGATCATATATTATATTTGTGTTTTCTAATTTAGCTTTTATATAATTCAACATCTCAATTGGTATACTTTCCCACCAAAACTATAATCAAAATACATTATGATCATCGATACATGAATTCAATAAAGTCAAGATTGAAGAATATATGGGTTATATTGAAATTGCCATGCAAAAATTCAATTTTAAATAAAGGTCAAATTCACTAGTTTACAATTACAAGTTCACAACTTCGACAGGCAGAGTGAAATTGAAGTATATTTCCCAATATGGCAGAAACTGCTTCAATACTTGGCAGCAGCAGCTAACACTCAAACCTTAGAGAGAAACACTGAGTGCTATTTCCTTGAAAGATTTACATTCAGCCAGATTTTGATGTGCATTTGCATTTGGGGCATATTAGTTTAAGCGATAGAGTGAGACATTCCTGTGAAATTCAACAGGCCGGAGAATATGTCAAACGAGGGGGAAACCGCCATACCTTATGTTATTGTTTTCTGCTGCGAAGCTTCAACATACTGCTGCGCAAGTTTCTTCACCTTCTCGCCTTCCTTGATGAGGAAATTCGCGTTTCTCTCCTTGGAGTGGTACTTCATGACTTTCTCAGTCGTCTTCCCCACAGCCCACCGGTATTGTTCGACTGTGATCACACCACTTTTGCAAAGTGGTCTTATGTGCTCCTTTATGTATGTTTCGACCTGCAATGGAAAAAACGCAATCAATTTATGAGCAGACAAAGAATAGAGGACCAATATATTATTCATCTGCAGGTAGCATTTCACCTTTTTCATGACCATATTATGGTGTTCTGATTGCTTGGTGTCGCCTTTTGATGTCTTCTCCTTAGCATCTGCACTCTCTCTTTTCTCAGCGTCGGATGATGGTTGATTTGATTCCTCCGTGGCAGCTCTTGAGTTGTTGGACCTATCATCTTCATTTTCCCTGTGTAATTCATTATTGACCGTTGGTCCAAATGGCATTACAGAAGCAGTCTCCGGACTCTTTCTGATGAATGGTTCTATATCAGGTCCATAAAGTTCTTCACATTCTGCAAGAGAAGGCTCTTCATCATCTTCATCAGAAAACTTTCGAGGAACACACTCATCTAATCTATCATCCACAGTTGAGCTTCCAGCACTAGTCTTATATTGAGGCTCGTGCAGCTCAAATGGACCAGCTAAAGGTTCAACACCCCTCTGCATCTCATGATCCGCAAAGTCCAGAGTTACATCTGGTTTCTCAGGTTTTAGGGAAGAAAACAACAATTTGATTTTTGGTGGCTCGCACTCTAGCTTAGAAGTGTTGAGTACACCTGCACCAATGAAGTCATCATCTTCCAAACTATACTCAAAATCTCCGTAAATATCAAGATCCGGATGAGAATCAACTTCAATTACATTGTCAGGTTCATCATCGCTATTTGCTGATGAACCAACATTGTTATCAATGTCCTCTGGTGGATGCTTGGGACTACTTGAAGGGGAATCCGATATGAGCCCTGCATTTTTAAGGGCTTCATTAACTTCGGGATCTAAGGAGCTGTTATTAGCTTCTTCAGATGCTTCAACAGAGGGGCATCCAGAAGAGGAGCAATGATTTATTTCCTCAGCTCTGTCGGAGTTTATGTCTTGTGATCTGCGTGACAGCTCTTGGGAGCATAGATTCTGGTATACGAGCTTGCTCTTTGACCTGTTAGCTACGTCTTTTTCAATATTAACAGCATCTGCTACAGCCAACTCTGTTTCAGCACATTGGCAAATCTTTGATAGATTTGCTTTCTTCAGGAAGTGCTCCACCAGGCGATAAAGTTGAACCTGTATCGTAACTATTGGTTATTTATAGATAAAAATTTGATCTCACAAATAGTTAGATGTCCAGCTGAGGAAAGGAAATAGCTACAACCAATACAAAGTAAATAATATAGCATCAAGATAAGGATATATTATACAGGTGAATGCAGGGAGTTTGTGATATAGATATATTATATCGAAAGACATCTGTCAATCCAGGCAACTCAAACCAAGGTGAGGATCATAATTGTGGTGACACAGTTTTATATTAACAAATTCATGAAATGCTTGAAACATGAAGAAATTAAAGAATCTTCTCGACGAAAATTCTGGGTGCGAGTTTCATGATTCTATCGAATCTATCCTTTGCAGAAAGTATCTATTCAGAATACATAAGGCAAAATTCACAGGGAAGCAATAGAATTTTGTGTGACATAGAACATATAGAGGAAGATTCAATTCAGCTCTTGTTTTTTGTTTTCAGTCCCACAAAATGACAGCATATCTTGATTATGCATGCTTACCAACAAATAATGATAGGTGAAGTGTCCAGAATTACCCATTGATTCTCTAAGGATAGAAATGTCCATTTAAAGGCATTATTTTGGTTTTCTGTAGAATGAAAACAATATTTACCTGTCTGACTGATGTAGGGATTTTGTTGTGACGACTGGGAGCCAAAATAGGACGCATATCTTTTGGCAGTTGAGCCTATAGAATTATTGAAAGAGGAACTTAATTTAATTACAAAATTACCAGGAAGGCAGATAATTATGCAAAGGAACAATATTAAATTTACCAATAATGGATAGTGTCCTTTGAGAATTAATTGGTCCTCTTCTTTATTTTGCATGCTCTTGCCTGAGGCTGCGGTTTTTCTTGCCAAAAGTTCTATAGCCCACTGTCTTTTGTCGCCCTTTACAGCGTCAGGTTTACTTGCCGTCTCCTTGCACAGAGCTATCTTAACGCTGCCAATTGCGGTAGTACACGGTGCACCTTTGGGATGTCTCTTTAGTTGTGCATCACCAGAAGCAGCTTCAGGTTTTGCACCCTTGAGATGATTCTTCGTGTCTTTACTCTCGAAAGAAGGAGCAATCACCTCTGATGAAGTACTATGTTTCTGTTGATTTATGTCAGGCTGGTTATTTGGCTGCGATTTAGATGCTCTTACAGTGGAACCATTCTCCCTCCTATGTTCAGGAGCCGAAACAGCGTTGAGAGCTGAGACAGGTTTAATATCATTCTTCCTAGGGGTTACAGTTGAGTCAGCCAAATACAATCTTGAAAGAATAGACTTTGCCTCCTGGTCATCCCCGGGCACTTTCTTCGTGTGATCCGGTTCATCCCTCAGGAGATCAAGAACTGACTTCAACGTCTGAATCTTTTCAGGCTTTGATCCTTTCATGCAGCGATGTTTCCAAAATTCAACTTCACATTCACGAGTCCAAGCACGTTTTCGCTTTCCCCCAGCCCCAGTTCCATATATCTTTTTCGTTAGGCTTTCACGTACTTTTCCTTTTTGCAGCAATGCCCGTTTAGCCTTTATATCAAGACTCGGCTTCCTATTTTCTGCCCCTGATCCAGCCAAAGCAGCCCGGAAAGCATCCAGAAGTTTTGGATCAAAACGATTATGTCCTAGCTCTTCAGAGGATTTGTTTCGAACAGCATCTCTGATTTTCTTCCTAAGCTCTTGAACTAGCACCAAAGAATCTTTATTATCACCAGTTCTCCGCATTATCTTTTTGAGCCTCAACCCAGCAGCAGTTTCTCTTTCTTTTCTACGATCTGTCTCCTGAACTATATCCATTATATCAGGAGCACCATTTTCATTGGCAGGTGAACATTTATATGTGCTATCCCCCGTGTATCTTTGCATAGATGTTGTATTGGAGTCATCTAAAAGAGATGCAGCTTTTTTATTTGTCAGACTAATGGGATGACCGTCTCTTTCAGCTTTGATTTTCTTCCGCGATAGTTTAGCCTCAAGACCAGCCTCTATCTCTCCACCCGCATTTCTATTACATCATAAACGGTTATATGAAAAAATGCTAAGGAAACAGAAGGTAAAAGATAGATCACACCTTACAATAATCTATTTTCCATGAGGAAGGCCCACTAAACTAGAAAATCAATATAACTCATAAATCAACAATGTGGCAAGAAGAAAAAAGGCACGTACACAAGCTTTAATATTATTTATGTTTCAAGTTAAATTGATTTTTATCAATTTATGCAACCCATATCCTAAATGGCAGAGGGGATGTCCTGAGCCTCATGAAGACATAAGCCCATACATTATGATCTAGGTGTTCTCTATGGTTAAAACACTGCACAAACAATTTCAGAAGTGTTTCAATGATTTTAGAATACATAGTCTAATATTGCATTACAATATGCAACCAGCACAAATTAAAACACATGAAGTATCTTACTTCCAAGAACAGTTATAAGAAAAATGTAAGAAACATATTGTGCCAAGTAGTTGCCATTTGGGCTCATTCATGTAAGTTTTATTTAGAACCAACTTTATAGAGCCAGAAGTAAAACATAATCAGATCTAGACCTCCAACAGGTACTTGTTCAGTTAAAAATTCTCCTAACAGAGAAGAGAGAAAAATGCGGATATTTACTTACAACAGTAATACACTTTATGAAGATAAAACACTTTATGGCATAACAACCTGCGATTTCCGGGCTTTCTTTTAGCACCAGTTCTAGTTGTCGTCTGTTTCTCATTAGGCGACATGCTTTTCATAGAGAAAACTTTGGTTTCAACTGGCACCACATCCGCAGCTGGACACACTCCAGGGAGAACGACATAAGCAAAAATGAGGTTAACTTGTTTCAGCAGACGGTCAAAATACAATTGCTGCCAAAGCACTAACACTCACTGAAGAGTGGATCAGAGAGGAGAGATTTATTTGCTCACTCTATCTTATACCTGGTGAATGATCTTCTGACCTATTATTTGCTTCTGAAGATCCAGCCACCAGATCTTCAGAATTGTTATAGTTCTTCATATCTGCTAAAAAATATGCATGAGAAGGATACAAACATCTCTGGTAGTGCTCAATTTTGTCTAACTCAAGAGGCAAAGTATTTAACATGCAATCACCAAGTGTATCAGAGCCCATGGATGTACCAAGATCAAGACCTAAACCAGACTCGGTCATTTTGCTGTGTAAATGTGTTGGAGCTCTTTCAACTGTATCATCAGCACATATCTTCTGCTCAGCAGGAGGTAAAGATTCTCTTGTTTCTTGTTGACATGAGTCAGGGTCAAGACTGTTCCTCTTTTCTGGTAATGCTTCAGCGTTCAACGCACTAGATGTAGAACAGGATAACACCTTATTATCCATATCCTTGCTACATTTCTCATCTGATTCCTGATACTTTTGATTTCCTTCAACCAATGAGATGACCACAGCAGTCTCACCATCATCAGCAACAGATACTGACACTCTTCCGGAAAATGATGCTTCAGCTAAATAGTGGCCACCAGCATTTTCCACACCATTTTGGTAGTTTAACCTTGATACCGAAGCCCTATCTGACTTCTGTGGACCTTTAGCAACAATACACCTGCATCAACTAGCATAAAAAATATAAGGATTCTAATATACATTGTGCTGCATTGGTTTATATAAGAACCGCTCAATTACCCTGGACAGAGCCATGAGCCTTCACAAGTACCTTCGGGATCAAACCCCACACAGAAAGCATGGTACCTGTTTGCATGAATACAAGAACATATCAGAAGAGTACATCAAAACATCCACTTCAACAACCAGCCTATTATGTAGTTCCAACTTCCAATTATCTTTCGATGAGAACAAGGCCATGTTCAAGAAAAACACACATATGATAAAAGGGTAAAATTTCATATACCAAAACTGCAACTTTGATTGCTGTGTATTTAAACAGAAGTACTTCATGAACCATCAGCAAGAAAAAGAAAGTACTTGCATTGTTCCCTACCATTTATCACATGAATCACAAGCAATGGATGTATCAATGTCTGAATCTTCTCCAATTTCCACTGATCCACTCCGTATTTTGCAGCCATCTCCATCCAAGCAGACAACTGCCTAAAACAGGACAAAGCCACTATGATCGCATGTTTAGCTAATGTGCCTTACGCTACAGTAGCTAATGAAAAAGAACAAGAAAGAAATAGGGAAGCAATGAAAAAAGTGCCACATGGAAAATAACTCTTGATCCCCTCGGAGATGGGTATGAGCACCCCGAGTTTGATTTCCACTAAAGATCAATATCTAGTTACTAGTTAGCAAGACTTAATGTTCCAAGATTAAAAAGTTTATATGCCTACAAAAATATCAGCAGCAATTTCCTAAATCTCTCCTACCGAGAGTTAATTTCAAAGGAAATTAATACCATTACTTCTATCCAATTAAAAAGAAGCCTAAGGCAGACACATAGCTCAATAGCGTTACCAGTTTTCCCACACGATTGGTCCATTGAAGATCGAATATCTATAGTTAGTAGGTAGTTGTGATCCTGACCACAATTGCACTGTGATTAGATGTATATATATGTGCCTTGGGTACCCTCTCCTCTGAACTGGATTTTGAGGATGAATTGTATGCAAGACCAATTCATCATGGTAAAGAGCACCATGTTTGATGGTGAGTGATGGACGGTTTGGTTTTTCCATGGGCCCAACTGTATATCACACTTGGTTGACTGGCCTTATAACATGATTGTGTGTGGCTTGTGTACCCTACCCTCACACTTTGAGCTTTTTGTAATGAGTTTTATCTAATACCGTTATACCATTTTATCACTATTTAAAAGGAAGTTGAAAGGCATTTAATTATTATTACACAAAAAAAGGTAAACAAGAAAAAGGGCATCAAGTGAAGTGTCGTTATAATATTCAGACTGAACCTTGAAAAATGGATCTGATGCCAAAAACATATAAAGCAAATCAAAGACAAACATCAACTTACATTTTCATCAATATAATATGAAGGAAAAGAAAGAGTGTTAGTTTTCCCCTCGACAAACCAGTCCTCGTCTCTGCAACAAAATAAGATAGTTCTAGTAAACACACAAGTGATTACCAAAAACAAACGTGCAGTACTTTTCGTAAATGAACAAGAACATAAAATTCAGGTAAAAGTTTTCAGAGATAGCCAAAAAAAGAATAGCAGTAGCTATGGATGGTTTCTTACACAGATAGAAGAACCTTTGAAAAGAAAATTTGAAAAATTAAACCTCCTAGAGCAGTCAAAATATTAATTGGGTCTCGATACATAACAACTCTCTTATAAAATTTTAAAAGTCCCTCAAAAAATACAAGTAACCCAAAATACTGGCTATCAACAAACAAACTACAAACGTTTTCATTCTACCCTTTTCTAAGTCAATAATCCATAATAAATATTACTAGAATCAGCTAGCCACATCTTCGCTTCTTCTTTGACATTGAAAATGAATCATTGCCTAACCATATAACACTATCCTGTCGCCACCCTATTAACAAACTTATCTTGAAAAAGTAGACAATGTCATAGGATTTCTACTAAATTCCTGACATGCACCTCTCCATAACTATATGTAGGAACTTAGGAAACTAATACAATGAATGTGAAAGTATTTCATATATAACATGATCCGTCAACCTACGAGACATAAGAAGATATGAAACAAGAGATGCTAGGGGCAACTGGGGAAAAAACTAAAACTCTATACATGTTGCAACTAACCAACAATTCTCTTCTCTTCCAGTTTTGAAGGTCTAATATTTATTCATAAAGAAGACTAATAGCATATGTCACCCTTCCTCAATCCCTACAAACCAATGCATCCCCTCATCTGTAATACCTTCTTTTTTGTGAAAGAACCATATTTTGTTATACTCGAAAGACCATTGGAAAGATTACATGCGAAGTTCATACTATGTGAGTCTAAGAGCTACATAAAGATAGCAAACTAACTATACCTTTGATCTGCTTCATCATCCGTCTGACTGCTGCCAACAGTATCATGTACCTTCATTAAGCATTTAGATGATCAGCAAATAGTTTTGTGGGTATATACCACTAGAACATGCTTCAAAAAGATAGAAATAATCGCTCAACTAGCAGACAAGGGAAACCTCATGGTTTTTGAATGATTGGCTAATTGCCAGTAATGAAAATAATATGATAACATGCAAATAAGCAGCCATAAAAGGTGTAAAAAGAAGATAGCTGAACAGATTAAGTTACTTACAGGTACGCATGTTATCAGTTGAAACTCATTCTGGCAAAGAGGGCAAAGGCTCGTGATAGTAGCCCAGTTGTCAATGCATGCAAAACAGAACCTGGAATATAAGTGAGCATCAAAATCTGCACTGTGCCAGCCAATAAAACCGATACCGATACATGTTCCTGACATTATTTTCTAAGTTTCTAAGACTGAGAACTGATCAGAGCTTATAATCATCATTAACATACCAATGCTGGCAGCAATCAAGCACACCTCTGTCAATAACAACATCCATACAAATCCCACATCGTTCTCCCTCATAATTCAAGTAATCCTGCAAAGCAACCATACAGCACTTAGCAACTCACATAATGCCCTCTTGAATACAAAAAACCAAGCAAAACCAAAAACCCGGAACTTCATTCTTAAATCAAAATACTTCCCTAAGACAAAATGCATTTTAACGAGCTTCGAAAATCAAATTGTCATAATGCGCCTAAGCAATCCAACAAGCCAATTCACTTATTTAAACAATTGTAAGCAAGTAGACCAATCTACTAGTATATTACCTCACTTCCATCATCAAAACCGAAATTTTCATCCTCTGATATTCCGTCTGTAACCAATTCAACATCCATTTCTCCACATAAACCTATGAAATTCATCAGAAGCAAGCAACAAGAAGAATACCCATATTTAGACAAAAATTCGAACAAAAATCAGAAATAAAATATGAAACAATCTGCAAATACCTAGGCTTTAAAAACAAGCTGCCAATTTATCAAAACCTCCACAAAATGATGAATTCGAGCAATTTGAGTTTCAACAGTAGGTAAAAGTCTTAATCGAGAATTCTGACTAGCTTGATCGCACAATTTAGCAGCTACAATAAAATGATTAAATAAAAAATAAAAGGGAAAACAAATAAATAAATACTTGCGGCGTGTTTGGATGCTGCTAGTTTGGGCCTGCAAATTAAATCAATGGGCCCAATTTGAACAAACAAACTATAAAATATGAAACAATTGATATACAATTACTTTTTAAAATTAATATATATCCAATTATTATTAAAAAGACTACGTATATAGACAAAGTATGAATACTTTTCCACTGAGTCAAATTTATGTTCCATTTGGAAATCGAAATTGCTTGAATATTTGAATGTATTTTGGTGGATCGGTTAAAGATTTATATTTACTATTATTATTTTCTTCTTTTTTGTTATTAATAAAAAAATAATAGAAATACTATTATTATTATTATTTTGAAACTTGTTTTAGTGAATTGGGTGATGATATTTGTATGACTTCACTACCAACTATTGGCCTAATTAAACTTCAAGGACCCAAGGCCATCTTACAGACTTACGCATAACTGTGTGGGCCGGTTGATCCGGTCCAGATAGTGCATTAGGAATTAGGATACTGACTTGCGCTTGACTAGCAAATCTGATAGTTTATAGACCGATAGCATTGTGCGGTGTCCGGACCGGACAACCCAATTCGACTCGCATGGTATCTCAAGCCTGCTGTTCATTTGCCAGTTTTAACGGCGGATTCAAGGGGACTCTGATCCACCCCAACTAAAAAATAATCTCCAATTTTTCCGCTAACAAGCTTATAAAAGTATGCAAATGTAACGGTGATTGGCCCCATCTCAATATTCTCTTATTTTTTTACTTGAAAATGGGGAACAATGAAGTTTGAATTCTAGACCTTTCTATCATAGACAGAAGGTCGCTTCGTTTCGATATCTCCAAATAGACAAGGTGCTCAAATAAATTAGAAGCACAAATAGCAATTATTGGTAAAACACAGCCTATCCCCCAAAAAAAAGTAATTCCGCCATTTTACTTACAGTTTTGTACATAGTTCGTGTACACTTTGAAATTATCCCTTTCTCTGCACAAATTTTCATCTCAAATAATTTGTTTTTTTGTTTCAAAATTCCGACATAACGCATAAATGTTATTCCTGAAAATAGGATCTAGGCGCTGTGGAGCATCAAGCACCCGATTCTGCTCTATACCTCTATGCCACGTCCTATCTAATCATGAGCTTCATCGTAGATTACTCTCATCAATAAGCGCAATTATAAAATAATGTTATGTGATACCAAAACATGCATGCTTTTATTAGAATGATCCTAAATATGTAAGATGATTATCTTTAAATCACCTAATGTGTATGTGTATGTGTATGAATATGGATGTGTGTACATTTTAATTCAAATTCAGTTAAACCTGATTTTGACAGATTCGGTTGATATCCCTCAAAAGTTGCTTCCTTTAAGAAGTTTAAGAACATAATTCGAAATTAAAGCCTCAGATGAATTTGATTTAAGTTTCTCTCTATTATAATTAACAAGTTTAAGATCAAAATTGGAAACTAAAGCCTTAGATGTAGTTCTCAAATTTTGGAACTTGAGCTACGTTTGTTTCTATTACTAGTCCTATATGTGACACAACTAAATAATATGTGTATTAAAAGTAGACAAGTGTGATCAATTTTAAAACACACTACAAAAAATACGCGAGTTACTAGTGGATTTAGCGGCGGATTTTCTTTTATCACTAATCACCGACGGATTAACAACGGAAAATCCATTGTAAATAATACCAGCGGATCACTGGTAGAGTTTGGCGCCACGTGTTTTGTGCCAAACTAGCGGTAAAATTTACCGGCGTAATCAACGGCCGCCGGTAATACTGGCGGATAACATCCGTCGATAAAGTAATTCTGTGGTGAAATAAATTTTTTTAAGAAATTATCAGCGGACATCTATCGGCCTGTAACACCGACATACGTAATCTTCTGGTATTTTTATTTGGCAACACATGATTTGAACAGTTTATCGGCGGACAAAATCCGGTAGTAATGTTTATTCAGAAATATTTATTGTACGAAATAATATAAATTAATGCTTTATTTACTGGCGGGTGGAATCTCTCGCTAATCCGCCGGTAATTTTGTGAGTTAGATTAATTAGGGATTCATTTTTTTCTTCTTTCGCCACTCACACAACATTTCGCTGTTGTACCTCTCTCTCCATTCCCGCACCGCGTCGTGCCTCCTCTAGCCAGTCTGTTGCATTGCCAGGACTAGCCGTCGTCATCCCGACCTTGCACCGCCTCCTCTCCTCCAATTCGCGCGTCATCATTCCCTCATTGAGCCTGCGTCGCATCGTCCCCTCCCATGCTTCGCCTCCCTCCTCAAGCCTTCGTTGCGTCGTCCCCTTCCGCGCTTCGCTGCCGCCTCATAATTATCCATGGTAAACATTCATTTAACCTGAATCTATCAATTAATTCGTGATTAATAGCACGCTCTAAGTTTGATTTTATGGGGTTTTTTTATGTGTCCAGTGTATTGCTGATTTCAGCTTGTGAGGCTTCAAAACAATGTGGGTTAAGAAAATTTGAAACTAATTCTACGTCTTCTAGCAGAATTCTTGGGACTTATTATAAGAAAATTAGTATAAGCTTAAATCAAGATTATAAATTTTTCATTACTGTTCGTATAAAAATATGTTACTGGATACTTCAAAATATGTGATTACCGACGGAAAAATCCCTTGGTAAATTTTAAAAATTCACTTGTTGGTTTTTGGACGACAAAGATTACCGACAGATGTCGTCGTTGGTAATCCGTCGGTAAATTTTTGTGACGGACAATATCCGTCGGTAAGTTTTTTACCGACAATGATTTTAGTGACGCCACGTGTCTGTCAGTAATCCGTCGGTAATTCTGATTACCAACGGATTTTTGAGATTTACCGACAGAAAAATCCGTCGGTAATTCCCGCTTTTTTTGTAGTGAGTGTTTGTAACCCTATTACACACCCTTATATAGGGCTAAAAAACATACATAGAAAGTTTATATATGGAAAATATATAAATTAATAATCTCTCTAATTTGGTTGATTTATTTTTTTTCCTATCTAACACTCCTTCTCAAGTTGAGTAACGGGATCACCGATGCTCAACTTGCCAAGCACTTCTGCAAAACTTCTAGAATTCTGCCTTTGTTAAAATATCAGTCAACTGATCCTCAGATCGGACAAATGGTAAATCCACAATACCAGCTTCAAGTTTCTCCTTAATGAAATGTTGATCCATTTCGACATATTTGGTTCGATCATGTTGAAATAGATTCTCAGATATACTGATAGCAACCTTATTATCACATAATATCTAACATGTCTCAGATGATCGAAAACCAATCTCGAAAAGTAGATTACGCAACGACAAAACCTCTGTCAAATCACTTTTTATTCCTCTGAACTCTACTTTTGCACTCGAGGGAGCCACTACTTTTTGTTTCTTACTTCTGTCAAGTCACTTTTTATTCCTCTGTCTGCTTAGCTTGATGCTGCTGTTGAAGCACATTTGACATTGAAGCCAAAATGTAACACTTCACCATCTCATTAGCTTTGCGCCTTTGTTACATGCTTTCTTAACCGCATTCGTTGCAGAATTGGCAGGTCCAGGGGGACAAGGTGTTTCCAAAACAAACTTAATGTCGTCAACAATTAATACTATATCCAGATTTCTTTTCCAATCTATATAGTTTTGAACCTCGAGTTTTTTTCTTCTTTTAGGATTGACGTAAGAGGATTGAACGACATTGTAAAAACAGGCTGAGAAGAAAATAAAGTTAAAGTCACATTACATGTTTGACACATAAATTTCAAAAACTATAAAACAATTCATGCATCTCACAACAGTTAAACATGTTTTAAGCAAGTCACTAAGGTGATCAAAACCCAAACATGTTGAACAAAATTTTATGGTTATATAATTTGACAGATAGACCAGAGACCACTAAGGTGGCATGACTGCCAAATTATATCTAAACTCATACCACAATTTTTACCACTAAGAATTTTATTTCTGTCTTGATATTACTCCTAGGAGAGGTTGTATGCCACTAATAAAAAAGTTTTATCAATGAAGAAATCTACTACTATGAACTTATAATTCCTTAGAAATTTAGGTCCCACTAAGGTGGGTAGGTAGAAACTTAGAAATTACTTCATAAATAGACTAAATTGTAGAGACCATATACGACACTTATTTATTTTAAAAAATAAAATTTAGTTGTAATTTTTGCTTAGTCATATTTAAAAAAAAAGATTTTTAATAATTATCACATAAAGTAGAAAAATGCAGATTAATCCACTTCATCAAGGATAAAACAATTATCAAAATAAAGCTAGAAATAAACAAAATTACTACCACTTTATATTTTGATAAAATTATCCAAACCAGATAATTATAAAATAAACTCTAGAAAGATTTAATCAAATCTAAAAATATTAGATTTAACCACATCCTAACAACTAGATTACATCATATCTTATCAAAAGATAAGATATTATTATATCTTATCAAGATAAATCTTAATAAAATATGATATGATTTTGGATAGACTTTTCAAAATCTATCCAAAACAATCGAGTTGTCGCCTTGCCTGGAACAGCCGCCAGACCGCTGTCTGCCGCCGTATCACCGTCGCCTCGGTCTCCCTCTACTCGGCCGAGACTGGTGAGCTCACCACATGATGCCGTCGGATGGCGATGGACAAGTTGTTGCTCACCCCACCCAGTCGCCTACCCCGGTGTCGTGCGCATAGCACACACCCTCTCGCCATCGCCCGTCGCCCCTTGCGCGCATACCTTGGGTGCTTTTGCACCCGCATGCTTGGGGCGGGTCGTCGCTCAGTCTAGCATGCCAAGAGCTGCCGAAAGATTGAACAACCTCACCCACATGCACAGCCCGACGCCCGTCATGCTCGCCCAGTGCTCGCCGAGAAGACTCAGCCAGTTTTGCCCTGTTGCGAGCGCGCGCTTCCCGCGTCCGAGTGCCCGCATGCGATGTCGCTTCTCACGACGCTCGACGTTGGCGTGCGTTGTGCGCCAGTAGCACCCGAGGTTGGCGCCTGCATCGCCCGTCCCCCGCTACCGCCCATGCGCTCCCGGATGCGAGGTCCGTTGATGGCTTTCGGTGAGATCTACCTGAGGGACAAGCCATCGGCTCTCGCCAGACCCGACGCCCGTCGTGCTCTCTGCATCGCACGCCTCCCTTGGCGCCCGTCACTACGCGCTAGGCTGCCGAGGGTTGTTTGCCATGTCTGCCTACGGACAAGCCCTTGGCCACGCCCAGCCCCAACGCCTTTCGCGCTCGACTCTCTCCTGCCTAGCGCCGCACTCGGTGCACCATTGCACCTATGCGTGCAACATCAACAGCCACCTCAGGCCGATGTTGCAATCGAGCTGTTGTTGGGTGAGGCTCCACGACGTGATGTTGTGGCCCGTATCCGACCACCATTTTCGTTCTTCGTCATCGATTACAAATAAAAATATAAAGAACAAAATGCCATAACCTACCGCAGTTAACCCCCATGGGTTTACAATTATTGAAAAAAGAAAAAAGAAAACCAACAAAGACATTCAATTCCAAGCAATTCATAAAGACATAACAACTAGTAGAAAACAAGCACGAAAAACAAAAAAAAATATTTTTTTCTTATATTAGTGCCATGATCCGGCTCTGATACCAATTTTTGCAGTTTGAATATTTCAAAGAAAGAATCCCCTACCCGGGATATATCTAGGATAATATAAAAAAAATATAACTGATTTCAGATAAAACACAAGAATGGAGGAGAAAATACAAGAATGGAGGCTAGGGTTTGAAAATTTCGAACCCTAGCAGTGGACGATTTTTGTGTGTGTATTAGTGTGGTGATTTTTCTTCTTATTCTCTCCTATTTATAGAATATGTATGGGTCAGATTAGGGATCTAAGAAATTTTGGATCGGGTCTCCCAATTGGGTTCTGAATAATTAAATTAAGCCTCAATTTAATATAAGTCCAATAGAATATTTACTTGAATCACTATAGAAATTGATATTGACTTACCCGTACAAATCTAAATTACAGAGAATGTGAGCTTCCTTTTAATTAATTATTTCTCATGTTTAATCTTCTAATATCCATTAATTAATTTAATCATGATATTGGCTTTAATTAATAGATATATTTTACCAAGAGTGGTCTATGAAAATTCATTATTTATTATATTTTGAAATAAATTCCAAGTCGGCCGGGCTTCTGTATAATAAAACATTTTATTGAACTCCTCTTGAGGATATTATCAACCCGAATTTTCCCGGGACACGATTTAGTGTAATAACAATCTTAACACCTCTAGATATTAATTACCACTACCCAAGATATTAGGATTCTTGGGCTACGAAAAACCTGCACCTTTTAATAAATCAAAGTAGTGCATAATCAATATCGTATGCTCAATGTTATATACAAAGATTAGGAAAAAAAATCATTAAGACCTCGTATTTCAGTATTCAGCAAGAAAGATTTATCTCAATGTGAATCCATTCAGTGTTATACCACACCAGTGTCATTTGTTTACCAAAGTTAGTGAACTTTTGGGACTCAAACCGCAACCTTTTACAATAAATAGTCTAAAGTCTATCTAGTTTGTCAAATTTTAGCTTTTCTTCTGCAAGATACCGATTGAAAGATCTTTAGTGATAACCTGATCACCCACTCAGTCTACAGTGCAGAAGACTTAGACATGTTTGCTTAATCATAAGAGTTTGTAAGACAACATAGTTGTTAGGGTGTATACTGAAAAGCAAGCTTTTAGCTGCTTTGTATTTGTAAAACCTTATTTCCCAAATTTATGAGAA
>JAYDZE010043310.1:0-26579 GCA_034509125.1 Monilaria moniliformis | reverse complement strand
ACGTTAGTGCTACTTGAATTGTAATATGTTATTTATTTTATTATAAAAAAACATATTTGAGTATTATATTTAAAAAATTTATTTTTTTCCGCCCTCTTATTTTTTTTGTCTGGATCCGCCACTGAGTGCATGGTACGAGATAACTCATATATGTCTTTTTCATTGAATAAAATGAGAGTGATTTTGAAGCTTAAATATGACATTAAAAGAAAAAGAAATTATTCAACTTCAAGCATATGGCGTTTGTTTCGCAATAATTAACGATTCATATTTAACTGTTGAAACGTATCAATCTTTTTATATTAATGACAAGATTCCCATAAACAAACGCTTGATATTGGCTTCTTAACTTCCTCCAAAATGCAAGTGATAGCTATTTACGATTATAAAATCCTTTTAATATATATTTATATATAATATATATGAAAATGTTCAAAAATAATAATGTTTTTCGAGTGAAAATGTGATAATCGATTGCACTGAATGTTTAAAGTATTTGTATTTACCTATTACCTACAGCGCCATGGAGACTGATGATGAGCTTCTCCTCTTCAGGTGTAAACCTCCCTCTTCTAATATCCGGTCTCAAGTAGTTTATCCATCTCAGACGACAACTCTTCCCGCATCTCTGAAGCCCTAATCACAACAACAACAACAACAACAACAACAACGATATAAAACCCTAATTAACAAGGCTGCTATTGAATAACACGATACAAAAACATGACACGAGAGAACCTGCTTTTTCAGGGACCTCGCTCCAGCAGCCGTAGCCGTGGGTGGTGATGTACCTAATGAGCTTCTCGTCCTCCTCCGGCGACCACAGCCCCCTCTTCACCTTCTGCTGGTTGCAACAAGAGTGGTGCCCCATTAATATATTTGTATAGATGTAATAGTAAGTAAAGAAGAATGTGGTGGAGTTGTGGTGGCTATAAATATGTTGGGACGGATATAGGATCCGACAGCAGCATAGGGATGGGGCCAGATTGGTCCCATAATTGTTCCCATCTAACCGTGAAATGACGTTTGATCAACTCTCTTTCTGCAGTATTATTACAAGGCTTAATGGTTTGTACGTATACATATATGAAGTATAATTAACCTAACAAACATAGTTAATCAAATTCCGACGCAATCAACTGTTGCTGCCGGTTGGTTCCCAGACTACGCTCGTATTGCCTTTTCAAATTATTGTTTGAGCCTTCTTTTTGTCAGAGGGAGTGATTGTATTTCAAGCTCCGGCGAATGCAGGGGCTGTTGGATATTTTAGTATAATTGGATTAACTTAATTGACCAATATCAATAAGACATCAAATAAGTTTGAAAGTGCGGAATGCACGCTTATTTGAATTTATTATGATCTTAGGGGCGAAGCCCCTAAGGGACGGGGTCCGGGGGCAGCGCCCCTGGCAGCGAAGTCCAAGGTGCAGAGCCCCTGGCTGACATTTAATTTTTGAATTTTCAAGGGACTATTTGACAATTTGTGAAAGTAGTAAATAACTTACATATAGGTAGTTATTGGGCCAAAAAACCGTATACACACTGGTTCATTCTGTCTGGTCATGCTCTCCGGTTCATTCTAAATTTTTTATCACATACCGAATCTCTGAATTGTATCCGATCAAATAGTTTGGTAGAACCGCCAAATTGATTTGATCTGAAAGTGACTACACGTCTTTCAGAGAATCCGGTGATTTGTTCGTTTATAGTAATATCCCCAACAGGGGCGCGGTGGGAAATTTCCCTTTACCTCAGCAAGAAAACCGTCATGGTAGCAGGTAACCCCCTCTCTTAGCCGTTGGCGCTGTCCCGAAGAAGAAGATGACTGAAATTTTTTGTTTAAGATAGCTAATTTCGCCCCTATGTTTTTCAGTTCTGGATCTGCTACTGATTTCAAGACTTTAAAATGGGAGGTTTTCATATTTTAGTTTTTAACATAGTATTGTTATGTTTCTTGAAAGACATCTGAATCTGCATAAAACAACGAGGTTTAGAGTTCAAACCCACCGTTTTCTCTCGTAACAGAAAAAAAGAAGAAGATGTAGTTAGAAAGTAGTCATTTACAGAAGCATCGACGTGGTTATTTTCCAGAAATCTTACACCGCCGGTATGTAGTGTGTACTCTAATTTTTTTAATTATTATTATGATTGAATATCATATTGTTACATATCATAAATATACATTGACAGATCCTAAAGTGTCCAAATTAAATTATTTCGAGACTGATATATTTAGGAATTTTCTGTCACCTAACTTTTTTCAAAATTAACCTTTTCAGTTTAGTTATTATTTTTTCTTTTTTTGCATAAAGAATTATCAAAAGTAGTAGCATATAACAACTGTAGTAGTAATTGATTAATTCATTTTACAGGAGTCTAATTATATTTATTTTATAGCTGAATTTTTATACTCTATTTCCATAATCTGATCTAATTGACATAGGAACTAAATAATCTATAATATTTTTTTATTTGTTTAAGAAATACAAAGAAACCTAAGAATGTGTTCATCACAATACGGAGAAAGTAACATATACAATACATATTTGTATTACCGAATGTTATTCATATGACCAAGCTAATTATTCATTTTATAGTATTTGTGTAATTAATGAGAGAGAGAGAGTGAGGGAGAGAGAGAGATAAGTACTTTTTGGATCAATTCATGACCCTTTTTTTTTTCAAGTAGTAATTTTAATGATTACTACATAACTAAGAGTTGATCTTATCTAGATGGGTAGTAAATGGCTAGAACGTGACAAAAAGATTTCGAATTTTAATCCTAATGATGATTACATTAATAAGTTTTTATATATTTACATCTATAATTGTTAAGATTGGGTTTTTAAAATTTTATTTAATTGATTGATGTTATCCCTTCAATTAATTTGGCATCATGTACTATATTCTTGAATTCAATGATACAAATTGATCCAACAATTGTAACAGTCCAAAGTTTTATATCCCCGTCAAAGCAACCAAAATTAACAATAATTAGCACATAATACTTAGCTTAACAATCATATTTTTTCGGATTGAATCATCAATCATTTATAGAAAAATGCAAATTAAATAGAAAAAAAAAAGTTATAAACCTTGATTGGATGAGTGAAACTCTAGTTAATAATTATAAAATTTAACTAAATCACAATATATTTGATAGGAGATCGAAAATGGGATACAAGATCTATAGTGTAAGTTCCGGGCCAAAATATTCAATTTTTTCCTCAAGTCTAATGTGCAGACGAAGATTTGAACGTCTTTTCAATATTGAATATTTTGGCCCGGAATATAATATTGATATGTGAATAATCTTAGTCTTCATTTGAACGTCTTCAGAATATTCAATATCTTGGCACGTCTAAGTCGTTCAAATGAAACTATATTATTAAATTTTGGCCCGAAATATTTTGAATATTTCCGGGCCCAAAACTATGTTCTTATTATAAATATCGATTTTCATTTGAACGTCTTCCTATATGTATCTGTATATTATATTACTTGAATCAAGATCTCGGACCTCATTGTGACGACCGTAGCAATGCATATATCTTTCTACCATTTCATAAAGTAGAGATGGCTCTATTCTAGAAATGATTGAGGAAAATGATATCTTTGATCTTGCTATGCATGAACAATGCGTAGGAACTTTGCTTCTACTTATAACTCATACGTTTCATACATATAATATCAAGAAATGCAAATATGTAAGCTACGTGTTACATGCAATCCATATACGTATCATACATGCGTACACAGCAGAGAGAGAGAGAGAGAGAGAGAGAGAGATGTGGAATTGATGGCAATCATCCACCATACTGATTTGGAAAAATGTGGGAGTTTCGCAGAAGCTGAATTTGGAAGTAAAAGGCGAAATGATTCTGTGAAAGGACGCTGTGGGGATGAAGGAATGAAACAAAGGAGAAATGATGAAGCTTAGCTTGAAGGGGGGGCAAATGCTAATAGAGCAAGCCATTATAGAAGGGGGTGTGGGTCCCACTACATATAAGTATTAAGAAAGTAATTAAGAGCTTAATGGAATAGGGACTTGGCCTCTTAAAGTAATGTTTGGTTAACCTAATAACTCATTGATTTGATAGAAGGTTCTACCTTAAGCCCTTTTGATTATCAAAAATGTGGTCAATGGGTGCCCACTAATTATGGCCCCCATCACCCATCATTAGCCCCATTTGTATTTCCCTCTATGCTTATATGATTTTGATATTTCTATGTATAGTGGCGTATCCAAGGGGGCTGGAGGGGGCGGCTAACCTCCTGACCGCTAACTTTCCCTTAGCATCACCAATAAACCGACATGATCGTCCCTCCCTCGATAATCGAATATGCATTTGTTACGGCTCAGAATTTGAAATTTTTTGCTTCTCTGCGACTCAAAAACTGAATAAAACGTCGTGCAAATATATGTTTTGAAATCACTGAATGAGACTTTTCAACTATAGGTCTTAGATTATGTCCCCTCCATTTTCAAATTCTGTATCCGCCACTGTCTATGTAGCTTCTTTTCCATGCTCTCCACAAATTGTATCATCATATGATCAATATCTAAATAAAGCTCTATCAAATACTAAAAGTTGTAAAGTTTTTGTAATGAGTTTGGACTTGGATGCCAACACCATTTAATGAATCTTGACAAGTCAGACAGATTGGTACAAGTTTCTTTTGAAAAAAAGGGCATATTTAAGTTAAAAGTTAGCAATTTTGGGAGTCTAAATTTGGGCCGGACCTAGAAATGGCTTGAATTGGGGAGGTACCACTCTAGCTACTTGAACACAACACTTTCCCTTGATTTTGTATATGGCGTCCTCTATTGTATGGGCAACCACTTCATATTAAATATTCTGCACCATTAAAGATGTCTCACTTTCTTTTTTTGCTTGTTCCAATAAAGATGTTATATTTTTATATTTGAAAAAAAATTGTAACCTAAACAACTTTTTATTTCTCATCATTAATACATCTAACAATTTTTTCTAACACATTATTAATTTTTCTCTCATCATTAATACATCCAACACTTTTTCTCTCTCTATTGAAACATTATAAACAAAAACTCATAAAATCATGTGTCATCACAAAGCGTGACATCTTTACCGAAACAGAGGGAGTAATGATTAAAATATATTTATATATTGTACTAGAAAATAGTTGCAGATGCCTATATATATGTATATATCTTGTATTTCATTCGTCCCACTAAAGATGTCACACTTCCATATTTGGAAAAAATTTACATTCTAAACAACTATTTCTCTTTTATCATTAATATAACCAACAACTTTCTCTCTCATCATTAATATACCTAATAACTTCTTCTCTCTCTATTTATACACCCTAAACAAAAGCTTTTAAAATCTCGTATTATCCACAAGTGTGACATCTTTACTAGGACGGAGGGAGTATATTTATATTGTGACAAACTTGATTCTTTACTGGATTATGAATTATCTTGGTTTCATTCTTAATTTGTTATGTTTTCAAGTGAAATTTTGTTTTTTTATATTTTGCCAATATATTATCTTGTATATTTATAAAACATAAATATTATTATACGTATGAAAACGACCCAAATTGACAAAAATACTCTTCTTCTTCCGCGTCTATTTTTTTCAAAATTAAACTTCATGAAAATTGCAGTGACCGGCATGCACAAGCTACACGACAGAGGTGCATGAACAGTCATGCAATCTGTTTCCAAGGATCGAGCGGCAACCCATAAGAAGAGGAGTGCGAGAAGAGAGAGAGAGAGAGAGGGGAGTGAACGGACAAAATTGTCTTTAAAGATGGTTTGGATTTGGAAATAGGGATTTGCTTTTTATTTATTTATTTACATATTTTTTATTTATTTTTATTAAAGATAATTTTATCCTTTAAAATCTAAAAGTTCATAGTTTTATATGTTTTAATACTGAGGACGGGTTTTATTTGATTATAAATTTATCATAAGAAAAATGAGAAAAAATTAAATTTTCACCGTTTAAATTTTTTCTTTTTTTCCCTCCTTATTTATAAATAAAAATTTCACATTTTTTTATTCTTCTTTTACACTTGTGATAATATTTTCTGTTATTGAAGTGAAAAAGATAAATAATAAATTATGAAATTCTTTTATATAAATAAAGAGGGAGAAAAAGAGAAATTTTTAAGGATGAATATTTTCTTTTCCCTCATTTTTCTGTGATAAATTTATAATTTAAAAAAAAAAACACATCATAAGTGGTTGTGTTTTATATTCAAAGATCAAGGTGAGTTTATATTAACAAATATTTTATAATGTCATTATGATATCTAATATATTGATATCAATAGATCGAAGTGCCCCACCATTGCTTCTTGTTGTACGATCCAAACTTAAAAGATACACACTCTATATAGGGTGGGGCATGAATTAAAGCATAAATAAATTTATAATTAAAAATTGGTCCAAACTTCAAAAGAAAATGAGTTATATTTAATTCAATTATTCTGATAATTAAATTATTTAATCCCTAAAATAATATTGGACAAATTATACTCACCACCAAATGAAAATCCTATATTTGTGGTTAGGAGTGTTAGATGAGGAGTTGGAGTTTTAGTCGATTTGTTTTTTAGAATGAGTTTCGTCGATTTGTTAAATTAACTTGAAATTATAACCGTGTAAGTGAGTGGAACACACTGATGAATATAATTTAATTAGATAAAGGCTTGATTATAAGTTTGTGAGTTACCACGGGAGTAAATGAGAAATCATTATTGATCATTTAAAAAAAAACTTGTGAGTCAATATCAATATATAATTAAATATATATTATATAAAAAATATTAAAAATAAATTAATTACTTTATACATAAATTAGACAGTCTTCTAATTTTACAATTTTACTAGAATTATTTTAACAATTTTGAGTTTGTGATTTATTACTTTCTAATACAATTGTTTATAGTTGAACGCGTCTCGCTTGTTTCTCCAAAGTTAAAAATATGAACTATTGAAGTTGAAAATAAAAATAAAAAAATATCACGTGTTTAGTAAAATTTATGAAATATTTCTCATTAATATCAAACACGAATTAATAGCTAGTTTCGATATTCTTTTAATATTTTATATATAATAATATTCAAAGTTCACAATATGTCACAAAAATACTTGTAGTGCAGTGGATAACGGGTTTCATAACTTGTTATTGGTGTGTGTGTGTGTCTTTTTCTTGAAAGTTCTTTCTCCTTTTGTTGTTGTTGTTGCAATTCACTCGCTTTGAACTTGGGCATTTGAGTCCAAGAGAAAATAAATATAGGAACCCTTGGTCCGTAGTCCATGAACCTTCCCATATGAGTTTTTCTAATTGTTTTGTCTCGTCCCACATTTTCGAGTCGAGAGTAAAGTCGCTTTAATCATATCTTACTATTTACTGTGGTTTTGATACGCTTGTTAATGATTTTAATTAAATATATAAAAACCCAAGTGCTTTGATATAGTTTTAGAAAAAAATAGATATTCAAAATTTTAAAATTATATTGATTTATCGACCTCTAAGCATACCCAAACTCTTCTTTAAAGCTTGCAAGTTAGTTGTTGTGTTTCATAGTACAGGATAAATAATATTTCGTCTGTTCAATTAAAAATGTCTCACTTTCCTTTTTGGTTTGTCCCATAAAAAATGTCACACTTCCATAATTAGAAAAAAGTTATATCCTAAACAACTTTTTATCTTTAATCATTAATACATCCAACAGCTTTTTCTCTCACATTATTAAAAATGATCAACTGCATATTAAATTCCTTATTTGAGGTCAAATTTTATTATAACATCAACAAATTTGTACGCTATCTTTCAATATATTGTAAATGAGATAACTCTCAATTTGTTTCGCCACCGGAAATTCAATGTATCACTACATAAAAAAAGTTCGAACACCGAGCAACCATTAGCAAGCACCTAGCGAGCACGTGTCAAAACTAGAGCACTTAGTGAGCGCACATATTCGGTTGGAATTTTTTTGGCTCACTTAACGATTACCGAGCACGAATGTGCTCGGTAAATGTCATACTTTGCGGGCACTTTCTGAGCACATAATGAAGTGTTCGGTCTCTGGGAAATAAATTTGGGAAAAAATTGTGAGGATATAGCGAGCACCGGTGCTTGGTAACTCCGACTTGGGAAATATCTTGCCTTTATTTTGGTTGATACAGGACAAAATCGCTAAACTCACCGAGCACTTTCCGTGCTTGCTAAAATCACCGAACAGTAATATGCTCGATAATATGGACGACGGACAAAATTGCTAAAATCATTTAGCACTTTCAGTGCTCGCTAAAATCACTGAGTACCGAAGTGCTCGATAATATGGAGGTGGGACGTTATACTAGGGTACACAGAAGTTCCATGTCTTCATGTCCAATTGTGTACACTATTGTGCCCAACTGTATCCACAAGGGCACTACCGTGTCCACAGAATCCACATAAGTTGTTTTTCGCATGAAACAATATCTGGTAGTTTTCGTAGCACCGTCCTTACTTTCTCTACAAAACTCTAATTGAAGCGTGTAAGATATTCACGCGAAACTCTTTGAAAGACGAAGAGGTTGTATAAGAGACCTCTAAAACAAAGGAAATCGTTTAATAGCTCAAATAGGGCTTTGAAGTATTTTGACGAGAATTTGATCCGCTAGATGATTTTAAATGGTGGAGTGACGAGAGTTTTAAGCCATCTATATTGAAATTAACAATCCAAGATATAGCATGAGAGGTAAAGTAATTCGAATAGAATAGAAACATATCATTATCTGCTGAAAAATAAAAGAAAAGAAAAGGTGATTAAAAAGCTTTAAAATATGTGTTAGCCAAAAAGAAAATGAGAAAAAACTAATCAATAGCTTTGTTTAACTTTCTTGAAGATGCACAAATTATATTACAGGTCCAGAAGCAAATGAGATTGTTTGAGAGCTCAAACAAGGCTCCGAAGTATTTTGTCGAGATCTGGATCTGTTGGACGATTTTGAATGATGGCGTGATGACAGTTGCAAGCCATATGCATAAAAATCAGCAATACATGGCGTGGATGAACTGCTTGTTGTATCTGGCGAGCAGCAGAGAAGAATCGATGGGGGGAGGAGAGAGAGAAGAAAGACGTAACATTGGAGAGAGATGATATTTCTTTTTAATATGTTACATTTGGTGGGTTTCAAAAAAAAAATATGTTACATTTGGTGGTGAATAATTTCAGTGCTGCCTTTTGAATTCATAAGGTGATTAATTATGTTTGGAAAATGTTTCGGAAAAATAAAAGATGAGAGAAGAACAAGATAAGAGTGAGAGAATAATATTCTTTTAATAAATTAAAGAATAGCCATAAGACCTATTGAGGATATAATTGTCCTTTCATGAAATCATATTTTTACAGTGCATCTATTCTAATAAGGTTTCACAACTAAGCATGTTTGATTGGAGATTCCAACTCTCCTTTGCTATACTTTAATTAGGGAATTTTTTTAGTAAGCAAATGAAATATGAAATAATGACAATAATTTGTTTCTTAAAATAAAAATTAACAAGAATAGCAAAAGACAGATGAGAAACAAGAAGCCAGTCACACTCCACAAAATGCGAGAAACCACAACCAGCAAACTCCCTCCTCCCACATATATATACCCCAAACAGCCCCTCCCTTCTCTCTCCTCACCACCATTCTCTCACAACCATGCCGACCACCGACAACCAAGGCTCATTCCTCAACCTCATCAGCATCCGCCGCAACCAGGTCACAACCATCGAGCCCGTCCACGACCAAGAGCAAGAAGACCTCGAACTCTTCCAAAAACACGTCGCCACTCGCTTCTCCGACCTCCTCCCGCCCTCCTCCTCCGACTCCAGCCCCCCTCCGCCCCCCCTCCTCTCTATCTCCTGGCTCCGCAACCTCCTTGACGCCTTCCTCTGCTGCGAGGCCGAATTCAAAGCCCTCCTCATCTCCGGCCGCGACCCCTCCTCCCTCTCCAAGCCCCCCCTCGACAAACTCATCCCCGACCTCCTCGACCGCCAGCTCAAAGCGCTCGACATCTGCAACGCCGTCTCCCACGGCGTCGACCTCCTCCGCCACTGGCAAAATTTGTCTCAGATCGCCGTCGCCTCCCTCCAGCAACACCCCCTTGGCGAGGGTCAGGTCCGCCGCGCTAGGAAAGCCCTCTCCACCGTCCTCACCTCCATGGCCGTCGACGACCGCGAACAATCCGGCGGCGGCGGAGCCTCCTTCCACCGCCGCGCCGCCGTTGGAAAAAATTTCCGGTCGCTGTCGTGGGCGGTGGCGAGGTCGTGGTCCGCGGCGAAGCAGGCGCACGCGATGGCGGCGAGCATGGTGGCGCCGAGGGGGGCGGAGGTTACGTCACTGCCGATGCCGATATACATAATGAGTAACGTTGTGGTGTTTGTTATGTGGGCGCTGGTGGCCGCGGTGCCGTGCCAGGACCGGGCAGGGCTGGCGACGCACCTGCCGGTGCCGAAGCAGCTGAACTGGGCGCAGCCGATGAGCAGCCTTGTTGAGAAGATCGGGGAGGACTGGAAGAAGAAGGAGAAGAAGGGGGGCGCGGGTTTGTTGGAGGAGATACAGAGGTTGGAGAGGGTGGCGCAGTGGCTGGTGGATTTGGCGGATTCGTTTATGTTCCCGTTGGATGAGGATAAGGCGGGGGAGCTGGCAGCGCAGGTAGCGGAGCTGGCGGAGATATGCGGGAAGATGGAGGAGGGGCTGCTGCCGCTGCAGCAGCAGATTAGGGAGGTGTTTCATAAGATGGTGAGGAGTAGGGCTGATGTTCTTGAAGTTCTTGATCAAGCTGGTAAATCATCCATACCAGTTCCATATTAATAATTTTTATTTATTTTTATTTTTTTTAAGATTGGAATCATGAGATCTTAATTAGTTTTGTATAATTTTATTTTGTTATAGTTTAGAATTTAATTAAGATGTATTATGATATATTGGCCTGCATCTGTTTGTTCATTTCTCATGGACAGAAGGTCTGCTCCAAAAGCTAATTTAGAAGGCAGACTGATTCAAGAAGAATTGGTCTTGACTGATATATTAATGAACATTGTAGTTTCCCAAATGACTAATGATAAATCTGAGGTTTCGAGAGTGATGAGAGAGAGACCTTCTCATTTATCTCTCTAAGTATATATGAGTATTTTTGTATGTTATAATTAGCGCAATTGCTTTTTTAATCCCAATCTATAATCTTATTGTAAAGGGCTATTACCCGCTGAATACACTTAAATTATAAGTCAATTCAGGTATCGATCACGAACTTTGAATGTGGTAAAAAAATATACCAACTTTTAGTATGCAACCAATTTCTCACAAAATTGAATTTCGTCTAAATTGAACGGAATGTCTATGTGGCACAAAACGGCCAGCCGAAATGTCTACGATTGAAACGACGTCGTTTTAGTCACCAAATGCATGAAAAAAATCAAAGTAAATTTTAATTGCATCTTCTCTTCTCCCTTCCACCCCTCGATCGCTACTTTTCTTGGTCCTACCCTGAGCAAAAATATGTGCGCTGCGCCCCACGACGCCGACCGTTACTCAGCCAAACACTAGCCACCGTTGCCCCTCCAGTCGTGCCCCACTCCCGTCGGCCCAAGACCGGACGACAGCCGTACCATCCTTTCCACCATCCATCTCTCGACTATTACTGTTACCGAGAAGCAGCCCCACTGTCGTCACCACGCTGCTCACGGTCACCCTCACCGCGAAACCATAGTTTCGCACCATTCTCACACGCCACCATCTCCAGCCCTCCATTCCTTCGCCTTGGCCAGTCGTCGCCCTCTGCGCCTCTCTCGACCAAGAGCAGACCACCACACTGCCATCTCTCATCGACTGCCGTGAGTCAGATCTGTGATAAGAAGCTTCTTGAAAGGAGAAGAATAAGACGTAGGTGCCCTAACTTAAAAGTGATGGAATTCAATATCAATTTGACAATTCTTCTACTTAAACTTTGAGAAAATCAAGAATAATTTCGCAATCTGTTGGCTGGCTGATAAGATTGAAGGCGGGGAGAAAAATGTTTAATGGAAAACAGTTATGGTGGTTTACTGCCCACCGCCGCGCAATTTCCAGAGAGGGGGCTCGATTTGGGGAAGAGAAGGGATTGAGAGATGGGGTTTCTGAAGAAAAAAGGAAAGTTATCATTTGAGTGAGTTGGAAAATCTTTTTTTCTTTTTGTTTTTTTGTTTTTTAATTTTGATATTCAAAACAATGTCGTTGTAATATATTATGTTGTCATTTCCACTGGACTATCACACATTTTCTATTTCCTATTGTAAATTAAGCATAACTGCTAAATTATGATATGGCTCATTTCAAATTGTAAAATATTACACTCCCTGTAGGTGAGACCATTATACCGCCACTTAATATGTGAAGTATTACATTGCACGTAGTTAGCGAATCAGAACCGGCAGTGAGGCAGAACCGTAACCGGACCGGCAGAGGAGTAGGCAGTTCTGATTTTGAATCGGAAACCGGCGATTTTGATTCTGGTTCAGAACTGGCAGTTTTCGCCCAGTTCTGGCCGATTCCAGCTCCGATTCGGCGGTTTCTTGGTTTTTTCATTTTTTCCTGAAGATCATCTTATGACAAGATTGTTTACTCCTTCTCTGGGACAAAAATATGAAGAGCTATACCAAGATTGTGGTGTCAAATTTGTAAAAGTAAGTGCTTTGTTCTAGCTTCTCCCCTTCCGACTCTTGCGATTGCCTAGCTCACCAACCCTGCCAAAAGAGAGATAAGAAAAATTGATTGAATGCAGGAAACATAAGGATCTAACCTGTTTACATCTCATACTTCAGGGTGCTTCAATAAAGCATTTAGAACCTGGTTCTGATGGTCGTGTAGTTGGTGTGCAACTCGGGAACGGTTCTACAATTGAAGCTGACACTGTAATTCAGAAATGCTTGTTGGTCGATATGTTTCCAGATGTTAGATGGTTTGACAGGTGTATTGGTTATTCAAGATACAAATGAGAAGATATTGAATCATGGCTTCTGTAATGCAGGTTCTGTTGCCAAAGGCACATGATCATGAGAGTAACTGAAATCAGGAATGACACCCTTTTGTTGGATCTCAATCCCTTTTCCAGTGTCTTGTTTCTGGGAAAACGAAAATCAAGAAACACTCCCAACTTCGATGGAGACTGATAGTCTTATTACAGTCGTGATCACTGAACATGTAAAATGTAAATATCTGATTGCTTGTAACTTCTCTTGTAGGAATTCTCTTTACTTGCTCAAGCAAGATAGCATAGCTGGCTCATTCTCTCTGATGATCAAATTTCAGGTCGATGGCCAATTCAGAACAGACATACCTGGCATTTTTGCTATTGAACATGTTGGCCATGCTCGTCGCTCTGCAAAGCATTGCGTTCAGTCCCTACTAACTGCACACACTGCCGCGTAAGTCAGATACTTCTCTGATTCACACTTGTGCTCCTGAGCTTCAAACTGCTGGATCCTTTGTAATAATCAGTTGTGGTGATTAATTTTCAGGTATGACTATCTTCCTTCTTTCTACTCAAGAGTATTTTGCATATCACCGCAGTAAGATCTTAAATGTTAATGAACAGTTGGTGAAACAGTTAAAATTGGGAATTCCCAAAGTAGCAACTTTCTGGATAGACTCTGGTAAAATCCCTGCCCCTGTGTGATCATAGACACATAGCTATGGGAACAATCTGTGTGTTGTTTTTTCCTTGCTTTTGCATCCCTTTTTACTTCTGAAATGGGACTGAGACCAAGTGATCCTCATTGAGTTGTGGATCATGAAGAATTTGAATGGTCAGGAGTAGCTACCAAATTTACTAGAACTCAAATGACAGCTGTTCATTCAAAACACCTAACAGGGTCTGTTAATGAATTACCAGTCCAAACCTTAACAGGGTCTTGGGAATATTGCAGCTATACAAACCCAATCAACTGTACTCACTTCTTTGCTAACTAAACTATTTTGTTTGGTTTATCAAAATCAAGTAGCACATATACATATCTTGTACCATAACTAGGCGATTAGTTTACTAGAAGTTGCAGGTTTTGATCAGTATGCCTCAGATATTGTGTTTCTAGGCTTGTTATGTTTCAGGAAATGATTATGCACCAACATAGTTCAGATACAATAAATAGCCTCTGATTTTAGATATAATCCGTGATACGAAGGTTCTTCAATAGAATAGACATAGATGCTATGCTCAAACCTTTCCTCTAATATATTCCTCATCAGATGCACATTCGAAATCTCTATTCTTGAATCTCCGATATAGCTCAGCTCCAGTAATTTACTCGTTGAGCAGTCGTGTATAAACAGAGCCTGGTGGAATCATTATTCGCCTGATGGGTAAAAAGTTGCTCGGCGAAATTGTGATCGTGTCATCAACGCAAACTCAATGTGAAAATCTTGTTTATGTTGGATATTGACGTTGGATGGTGTTGTTGGATCTTGATGGATTGACATATGTTTTTGATATTTTGTGAATTATGTGTGTTGTGGTATGAGGTACGAACTGACCAAATTCGTATCATGCTTACCAAACAGCTGTGGGGGAGTCATTAACACCGCGCGTACATGTTCGGTGTTCATGTATGAATTCAGCCGAATTAATACCAAGCTCATCAAACATGCGCGCATGGTTCCGAGGACCCTTGCACGCAGGTTTGGTAACCATGGTATTAATTCAGTCGATTTGTACCTCATACCACAACACTCAAAATTTCTAGAAAAAATAAAAAAATTCCAAGAACACCAAAAAACTGCAAACATCTTCAACAACACCTAAAATTTTCCCAGTCGACGACCATTCAAACAATCGCAAATGAAAAAATTAAACATTTAAATTAACTTTGACTTTGAATTTGCAAGCGGTAGCACTATCAACAGACTGCATTAGCAGTTGGTTCAGAAGTGTATGTGTTTTTAGGTGGTCATTTCGACTTACTGCATACTAAAGTTTCGAAAGTGTTTGAGTTTTTAGGCGATCACAGTAGCGCTTCGTCGACAAAGAAACTACAGGAGTTCCTTCGAAAGTCACTGTCAGCGTTTGATGTAGCGATAGTTTGGTTACAAACAGAGAGAGAATTAGAGATAGAGATTATTGCCAATAAAATTTATGCCACAGTAAAAAATCGCTCGTATTCACCTGAGACATTTTTGGCCGAAAAATCGAAAATCGACTAACTATATTTATTTTTTTAATTTCGTGGGTAACTATTAATTTCATAATTTGTTAGTTTACAATGTTAGTCCTTCATTTAATATACATCATTATCAACGAAAATGAGACTAGTGAGAAACCGAATACCTTGCTTTAGATGAGTGGAATTTGTTGGCTCTTTGATTAATTGCCACAGCCTTAAGTTGACTTGTCTTATATGTGTAACGACTAACGACTACTTCCACTGTCCTTCTTTAGCAATGAATTTCCCTCTCACCTTCTCTCTTCATATATCTTCTCTCCTCACACAACTACTATATAATCCATATAATGTGTGTTCTTTCATAGAATTAAACATATATTCCAACCTTCATTTCTATGAAATTTTCATTCCATAATTCATAATAATCTTCCACGTCCATATCAAAAATTCTCGATGACGAAGGTGAAAATCTCATTCTATTCCCTCCTCGATTTGCTTGTTTTCAAAGTTTACATACAAATTAAATATTAGTACTAGCATAATTTTTATTTTCCTTTCAAAACCAACATAGTGTTATTATGTCAGAGGTAGAATCTAGTTTGTACGATGGCACTTGCTAACATCGGAAATAGTGCCAAATGGATCATGCCGACAAAAAGTAGATATGAAATTTATAAACACTTTTCATCTACTATTTGTTACTGTTTATAAGAATGATAATCTTTTTGTTGTATTCTTGCACTGTGAAATTATATAAAGTTATTTACATTTTATAGAAAATTTTATGGTCCCTATTTACCTCCGCAGAAAATGGTGTTAAAAGTAGGAGTTCATGATGAAAAGGAGAAGAAGAAGGCCCTCAGAGCAGTTTCTTCTCTTACAGGTAATTAAAATCTCCATCTTTAAGCATTTTTGCACATTAAATTCAAATCTTAAAACTTTTTTTTATTGTAGTAAATTTGTCAATCCTAAATTTTTGCATGAATTTACGACTGAAATCCAGACATCAATCCGACATCAAAACTAAAAGTTAACCGAAGGCTTTTGAAGTCCATAATTCGAATTCCACCATTGTGCCAACTCTTGGTTCAATCGGCATACTATCAGGTGCCGTCTCTTATTTAAGAGATGGAGTAAAAAATGACGTGGGACCTATAAATAGTAGATGAATAGTGTAAGGGAAGATGTGGTTAAAGGATAGTATTGTGGATGGCCTGAAGCACTCTCGATCAAAAATATTTACTTATAATTTGTAATTTGTATATTTTTAGATTTTATTCTAGCACATCTCACAATAAAAAAGAAAACCCATTTTAGCTCTCCTTCTCTGCTGAAAAAATGTGAAAACATTGCAGGGATAGAGTCTCTGTCAATGGACATGAAAGAGAAGAAACTGACTGTAGTAGGGGCAGTGGATCCAATAAAGATAGTTGGGAAACTGAAGAAACATTGCCACGCAGAGCTGGTGGCGGTGGGGCCTGCCAAGGAGGAGGGGAAGAAGGAAGAGCCTAAGAAAGAAGAGCCCAAAAAGGAGAAAACAGAGGCTGAGAAAGTTGAGGAGCTTTTGCAGCTCTACCAGAATTATTATCCTCACTACACACAGACTTACCGTGTTTACAGTGCTGACGAAAACCCTAATTCTTGTGTTATTTCTTGAATTCATTTTTCATATATTCGTCACAAAATGCAATATTGTGTTTTTTTGGGGAAAAAAATCAGTTATTACTGCTTTAAATGTTTATTATTTAGTTATGATCTCTTTTACCTATCATATTCTTTTATTATACCCCCGCCCATCAAAAATAGTCTCATTAGTGGATGACACGAGTTTTAATACACAATTGGTAAAGTAAGGGAGATATGGAGAAAAAATAATTGGAGAGAGAAAAAGTAGTTGATAAAGTAGGAGAGAGAGAAAAAGTGGTTGGAAAGATAAAAAGTGATTGGTCATAATGGAATAAGTTATAAATAGATTGATGTTTAGGGGTATTGTGTTATGAGAAATTTTTCATAAATAGAATGAGACTATTTTTGGTCACGGACCACAAAAGAAAAATAGAACTATTTTTCATAAACAGAAGGAGTATTTAAATTGGTATTTATTTTAAATGATAAAATAGATTGATAAAACATAGGATTGAGTTTTTGGAAAATAAGACAGATAAATACGTTCAGAATTTATCAGTCCATGAGCATAAATAGTAAATTAACTTAGACTATTTATATTTAGAGTTATTTGTCTCTAAATTACTAACCTTTTAAGCAATTTCTTATTTTGCATACCAATTTGAAAACCCACCTGACAATTACTAAATTTTTAACTTCAACTGATTTGCTAACGAGGTCTGGTTCCGGCCAAATAAGAAATTGACATGTCACTACCGTGTGGCAAACACATGACGTTAAATGTATGAATAATAACATGTAAATTATTAAACTTTGACTGAATTTTGATTTTGTATACCAATTTAAAAATTTGTCATATTTGACATCTATGTAAATATGTAACATTTAATGAATATGTATATATTGAATATATGAAATTGAAATAGTCATTTTTGACTAGCAAAAGTCTCACATGCAGTCTTTTACATGGAAATATAAATTTCTTAAGTACTTGTGGTTGTTACATTACATGTAACACGCTTTTAACTTTTTAAATTAATTATTTTTGACGTTTCTTCTAGAAAATTCAACTTAAAAAAAATTCTAAGCTTGTAGGGTCAGACAACTTTGTTTGCCCCAGTTTTTGGGCAATTACTGAAAATTGCTTGAATTATTATTTTAAAATACGTAAATAATAATTTCACATCACCATCTAGCTAGACAAGTTGTTTTCAGGCTTAAGAAAATTGAGTAATATTATATTTGAATTACTTTTTAATACTTTTTGGGTATTTTATTATTGAAAGTGTATGGTTTTAAATTTAAAAATGTGGTCATAATTTGGGATACAATTATATATCATCCGTGTTGTTAATGGTTTAATAACAAAAGTGTTAATATTAATGAAGTGGACAAAATATATCTACGTAATTTTCAAAATAAATCAGAATATTCACGTCAAATTTGGGCATTCCATATTAGAATTTTAAGCCCATAAATTGTAGGTTCGGGCAATACGGGCAATAAGGCCGCTAGAGGTCACGCTATTTTTTTGTACTCCTTCGGTCCCATTAAAAGTGTTTATTTTCTTTTCGGCATAGAGTTTAAGAAAGTGATTGTAGTACTTTAATGATGTGTGCTTTAATGTTAATGACTTTTTTTTTAATTCTAATTAATGAATATTGCTTTTTACCCTCCATTTAGTTTTATTACACTTAAATTTAATAATGGTATTGATATTTATTGGAATTAAAATGTTGGAATTAAAATAAGGATGCTTAATTATTATTTTTCTTTTGTTTTCCTTTCTTTTCTGTGATATCTTTAACCCAATGTCTGCATCATTATGTATATTTGCATATTTATGGTAATTTGCATAATAGACATATTAGGAGGGTATTATAATAAAAGGTGAACATTTTTAATGGAACAGAGAAAATAATATTTTAAAAATCGGGCTATTTTTGCAACTCAACTCCAAAAATCAGACTATAAACTGTAGTTGGCTTCTTAAAATTGACATAAGAAGGAAAATAGAAATTAAAAGGCCGAACCAACCTATTGAAAATTTTAATTCGCGATTTTGGTGACATTTGGGAAAGTGAAGTATTTTTCATTAGCTCACTTTAGTATGGTAGACCCATAACTCAATTAGCCCAAATTAATCACTTCTGCAATTGAATTTGTAAATTATTTTGGACTGGTTCACTTTCACCTGGGCTTATTTTTTTTTAGTACTTATAAGTTGATGTTTTCATCTTTAATAAATTGAACATTTAATAATATTTTTGCACTTACAAGAGGGAAACAAATAAGTTACATACTCCATCCGTCCACCATAAATTGTCTCATTTAGATTCGGCGCTGATTTTAAGAAATTGTTTGACTTTGTTATAAATATGAATGAAAGTGGATGGAAAAAGTTAGTGGAATATGAGTTTCATTTTTATGTATTAGTTTTATAATGGAATGTGAGTGTAATGAGTTAGTGGAATGTGCGATCCATTTCTTTTGCAGCTTAGTGATACTATTATTTAGAGAGTGAGAGAATTAAATAGGAATCTCAACCATCCATCTACCAACTAAAAAACGAATCTCCATGAAAATTTTATTTCTCTTAACTAGTCTATCACCCACGCCATGCGTGGAACCCATTTTGTATTTTGTGATATGAAATAAATTTAGAATATACATACAATTATAGATAAGTTTATAATGTAAGAGCTTAATTGAACAATAAAATACTTATGCACATATTAAAGAAATAAAGATGGAAAAAAGTATGTACACATATAAAATATGTGAATATAACATGTTTATTTGATAAGTTAGTAACATTGTTTTGAAATATGGTTCTTGAAAGTATGACTACTGAAAATATGATTCCTGACATATTACTTATCTTACGTCTGGAAATACCAAAAAATGTGATTAGGATTCCGAATTTAATTTCAATAGTTATATACAATTAATCAATAGATGTAACAACCAAATTGTAATTAATATGCATAAAATGTGTCCTAATAATTAATGTAAGTTTTAAATATAGTTTTTATTTAAAGAAAATAATAAAAATAATAAGTATTAAATATGTAAATAAGTAAGAATTGTGAAAAGAATACTTTAAAAAGCTAAGAAATAAAAATCCAAAATGATTTCACTATTTTTCTTATTTTCAAATTCTTATTACTTTTCTAATAAAAAATCAATAAAATAATATATCGAGACATATTCTTCTATCTAAGTGGGTCAATTTAGGCCACTATCTTAAAGTCCACCGGTCAAGAGAGGGCACATGATGAAATCTTACAAAAGTCACCATAAAGAAAAGAGAAGTAAAAGTCAAACGATGACGTAATCATCTTGAATCAAACATATTTTATAGATGTCTCGAAATCTTTTCCACTCTGCACTAATAAAATTAAATTCCGTGACTTTTCATATATACTTTCTACACCTTGAAATTCAAATCATAAGACAACTTTCATCCGTGGGTGTGATAAAAATATTAAAACACAACTTTCGCTAGAGATGTTAATCTGGTGATTCTGGTCAATTTGTTTGGGTTCGGGCTGATCCTATTGGATTGTCGGGTTATTCGGTTACGTGTTATTCGGGTTGTAATTTTTTCGGGTTAGAAATTCTCAACCATAACCCTAAATTATCGGGTTTCGAGCTAACCCATCGGACCAATCGAGTTTAAAAAATTTTATGAATTTTTTTAATTAATATATTAATTTTAATAATTGTATATTTATAATAAAGAAATACATTAATAAATAAATATCATTTTAACTCAAAACTAATATATAGCTTTTAGAGAAGTAAGAAAATATATTTTTCTTAATAGATTATTATTTTCTTTTAATTTTTAAATCTAAACGTTTTACAGTAAATGTTATAGTAAAATATAGAAAAGTGAAATGTTGAACATAAATTTCGAATATTGAATCAAAATGCATTTTTCACATACATTTGAAAAAAAAAATCTTATTATACTAACTTTCAAAAGTTGGAAAAATAATAAATTAATGAAGTTTGAAAACAAAATAACGAGAACTCGCTATATTTTCGGGTCGACCCTATGAGTTCGGCTATCTTCGGGCTAACCCTATCGGATTGCGGGCTATTCAGTTTATGGTCATTCGGGTTGAGAATTTTTTTGGTCAACCCACGGTTTTTAGGCTAATTTGACATCCCTAACTTTCACCATGACGCCAGATTCCTAAATTAGTTGAACAAATGAAAAGAAATGAAAATTTTAAATAAATAAGATGACTGTGTTAAAATACACAGACTTTCGATCTATTATGCTTTCAGATACACTAACGTTCAATTGTTTCTTTTTTTCATATAGTTACCAATTTCCGGTGAATCACGCTATAATGGCTAATTAAAATGACAAATTAATATTATAGTGACTAGCTTAAGTGATCTAGTCATTTAACTACATTGTTTGGTATATTGGCCATTTAACTCATATAGACATTTCGGTCATCTATCTCATCATTAATTTGGATACAATTGATAATCGTGTGAAAAATCGATACAATTGAAAATTCATATATTTAGAAATATAATTTTTAAAATTCGGTTCACAATTAATCAACAGTTTTCAACTCTATTCCTCAAAAAAAAAAAAGGTTTTCAACTCTAAACTGACTAAGCCACATTAATCACACAACTGCAACTTCAAGTCCTCGCTCGAACAAGCGGCGACGCCATCGGCGAATGCGGCGACATCATATGCGGCGCCATCACAATATCATCCCGCCGCCGCCGGAACGACAAGCTGACCTCCAACTCCTTCCTCCTCCGCTGCTTCCTTGCAGCCTCCACGGCCGCTGCCGCCACCTCCTCCTCCCTCTTCCTCACCACAAACACCCTTATCCTCTCCATCGCCACCTCCATCGTCTCATCATCCATATTCGCAAAGCACACGCGAAACCAACCCGGCTCGGCGCAGTGGAACGCGGCTCCCGGCGAAACATTCAGCTTCACTTCATTAATAATCAGCCGCCACAGCTCGAGCTCCGCTTCATACGTAGCCGACTTCAGCAGCCGCCGAAGATCCATCCAGCAAAACAATCCCGCATTCCCCTCCAGATTCCAAATCCCTACTTGCCCTAATCCGTCGCACATGTCGGCGCGCCGCTTCCCCAACCGACGCTCGGTCTTGCTGAGGAATTTGTCGACGAAATCCTCGTCCGACAGCATCGCCGCGATCAGCCGCTGAGTCTGCGTCGAGACGAGGCCGAAGCTCGACATCTTTCGCGCGCAGCTGACGACGGTGTCGTTGTACGAGTACACGATGCCGACGCGGAAGCCGGGGAAGCCGAGGTCCTTTGACAGGCTGTAAACAATGTGGATGAGATCGAGGTTGCAATTAGGGTTTTCCTGCACGACCTCGGCGATGCTGATGAATCCCGGCTGGCCGGAGACGGTGGCGGAGTAGATCTCGTCGCAGATTAGATGGATGTTTTTGTCGGCGGTGAAGTTGAGGGATTCTTGTAGTGTCTCTCTGTCAAGAACTGTGCCTAGTGGATTTGAGGGGTTGTTGAGGAGTAAACCTTTCACTCTTATGTTGGAGTCTTGAGCTTGTCTGTATGCGGATTCGAGGGCGCTGCGCGTGATCTGGAAGCCGTCGCTGCTCTCGCAGACGACTGGTACTAGTTTTACGCCCGTCCGCCACGTCAGATCTCTGTCGTTTCTGCAGAATTGTCAAGTTTGACTTTGGTTAGCATATGGTGGACTTGGACTTTTTCAAGTAATGGGAGACAATAACTGATGCAAGTGACATGAAAGGTGATCAAAAAATCGGGACTGACCCTGGATAATACGGAGTTGGGACTAAGAATGCGTCGCCGCGATCGGCCAAGCAGAAGGCTAGTGTTTCTTGAGCTCCGGTGGCGCCGCCGCTCATCACGATGCGGTCTGGGTCGAACCGGACTCTGTTTCCTCTCACTTTCTCCATGAATCTTGCAACAGCCTGTGAATGACAAATGAAAAAAGGTGTAAGAATTCGATTTTACTTGAATTTGGGTGTCAAAATTTCTTCACAGTTAATTCAAGAACTGTAATTTACATACATTTCTGAACTGCGGCAAGCCGTGATAATCTTGATAAATAGCAATATCTTTGAAATCAGCAGCTCCTTCTGCTGTGCAAATGGAGGCCTTTGGGTTGTTCTTGATCCATTCTTGGATTAGATCAAAGCAAAGCTGCAGAAACCAAAACTTAATAGATTAGCCTCGGATTTAGACAATAATTACTTAATTATTTCATTGAAAAATACGATAGTTGGTTGTTTTTCAATGAACTATACCTGATTTTCTGCTAGTCCCATTTGAATAACTCCATGAGGGTTTTTGGTGGGGTGGTAAGGATCGCTGTCGTATGCCTTCCATCCATCGAAGTAAGGCGAGTTCTCACCATGGCCGTCGTTGGTTGCGATCTTGGACAGAAGCTGGCCTTGGTTTCTTGACTTCAACTCCATTAAAATATGTTTGGTTCTTGTGGAAGAAAATATGAAAGAATCACAAAAACTAAGGAATGAAAGAATTGAAAGAATTGGAAGTATGTTGAATGATGAGAGAGGAGTGTGTTGATGAAGTGAAGAATGGGCACATATTTGTAGCATGAGAAGCATCCAAGAGGGAAGACCATTTTGACATGAATGAACCTTCCTACCCACTTCCAAATCAAGAAAAATAAATAATGGAGAATTCCTTATTTGGAATGGATTTCTCCTTTTCTTTTTTATGAGAGAGAAACTCTTTGAATGTGTAATAGCCAAATTGAAGTTGAAATTTGCTTTGACACATATTTTGATCACACAATTCTTATGGTACTAGTAAGGGGAATATTGGACGTGAATTAATTTGACTCTCTTCATTCAACTTTCAAAAGAGAGCTAAGAATGTCAAAAGACATCATTCCTAAAATTAGGTAATTGTTAGACTATTATGGCAAAGTTTTGAGACTTTTAAATTCCTATGAGTCATAGCTATTATTACCATTTATGTTAATTAAAAAAAACGTTGAAAATCACTAACATATTTATATGACGAGATAATGTATATGTGATGGTACATTAACTTTCATAGAACCATGAAACTTTTTCCTTCTTTTTCCTTTTTACATATATTTTATTTGGGTATTGAATCTTAAACAATGGCGGATGCAGGTGGGGTCGGACAGGATCAACCGACCCCACTGTCGGCCCATGGGTATCGAAAAATTTCATTAGATCTTTCGAGCTGCTGTCGACCTCATATGTGGCAGTACCGTCCCAAAATTATATATATTATGAGAGAAATTTGGTGGCATAACAAGAAAAGATATGCTAGTACTACCATGAAAGTCAAAGCTAAAAAGGAGAAGATATTAAGAAATTGCATGTCGACTCCACCATAAACGTTTCCTGGATTCGTCATTGATCTTAAACCTTACTGGTTACAAATTGAATAATGCTTCAATGTTCCTTCGGGAACTAGAACCATGAAGTTGAATCAAGAATAAAAAATCATTTTCAGTTATTTGATTATAAAAATCTACAGTTGATTCACTTGCTTGATGAATAAGTACAACACCAAAATTTTAATCTAATGAATGATAATTTCATTTTTTTTAATACAGTTAATTTTAATATTTTTAGTTATCGCGATACAAAGTAGTTTTTACATTAAATCCTATATAATGCTTTTTTTTAAAGTAAGTAGGATATGTATGGAATCCTTATTCTTGGATTAAGTATGTGAAGTATTTGTAGATTAGTTTATTTAGCGAATTTAAGAGCAAACGTTTTATTTATTTTATATCATAATTGATTTAATATTTTATTTTATCAATAAATCCATACGAATGATTGAGACATACACTGGTTTACTCGAAGAGTATACGCGGCATGAAAGGGAACTGTATCGTCTCTGGTCCCAAACATTAAATTTTGTGGGGTTTCTTGAATGAATTTCCACCAAGCAATTTATGGAAGAGTAATAGTCATAGTGTCTGTTATATACGCGTACTCACGAGTCTGGGTTGGTGACAAAGTGAGGAAATGAGATGGGCAATTGAGTGCAATCGTGAGGAAACAGTAAATAATTCCACCATTTTGGTGCGCTTATTTAGCAGGCCAGATAAGACAAAACAACGTTGTTTCGCTCTCTTTTGGATCGGGCTGCAATAAATAATCTCAGCCCAACGAGCCAAAGTTAGCTTCTAACCTATCTACCAAACACCAGTGATAGGATATGCAGCCCGGCTCACCAGAAGTTCAGCCCAAAGACGACACGTTCGGCCCAGAAGTCCGGCCCAGCCCAGAAGTGACTTGCTCAGCCACAAGGGAGTTCGGACCGGAGGCCAACAGCTCGGCTATGAAGGAGCTCGGACTAGGGGTCAACAGCTCGTCTGTAAAGGAGCTCGAACCAAAGGCCAACCAGCTCGGTATCAAAGGAGCTCAGATCGGAGACATGCAGCTCGGCACCAAGGAGAGTAGAAGCTCGGCTGCAACCTTCCACTACCTCCACTACTTTCTAACCGCCAGCCATGATCCTGGAAACCGCCCCACGATCTCTGTAACCGCCGAGTCCCCTTAATGGCTCATTTATTCGGGCTAAGCTGATGTAATACTATAAATAGAGGCTAGATTAGTGAAAAAGGGGTTGAACACTCTATATTTGTAAAACTCTCAGCAATAATACAAAAGAGATACGCTTTGAGCCGTGGACGTAGATCAATTACGATCGAACCGCGTAAAAATCCTTGTGTGCATACTCTTAAATTCCTAGCCTATATCCGAATCAAATGGACCCGAGAAAATATTCCCTCAAAAGGACGGTATGACGATGCCTTCCGAGGACGAACTCATTCTCTCAAAGGAACGGTAACACCTTCCGAGGACGAACCCAAAAAGTTCCCTCAAAGGGACGGTATGACGATACCTCCCGAGGTCGAACTCATTCCATCAAAGGAACGGTAAAAACCTTCCGAGGACGAACTCATTCCCTCAAAGGAACGGTAAAAACCTTCCGAGGATGAACCCATTCCCTCAAAGGAACGGTAACACTTTACGAGGACAAACCCAAAAAGTTCCCTCAAAGGAACGGTATGACGATACCTCCCGAGGTCGAACTCATTCCCTCAAAGGAACGGTAAAAACCTTCCGAGGACGAACCCATTCCCTCAAAGGAACGGTAACACCTCCCGAGGACGAACTCATTCCCTCAAAGGGATGGTAATATGCCTCACGAGGACGAACTCATTCCCTCCAAGGGATGGTACAACACCTCCCTAGGACAAAACTTTTTCCCCTTCCACTTCGTCCATCTTATTTTTGGACGAGGAGACCACCAACCTCGACCAAAGCCAAGCCATATGAAGACCACTTCGTCCATTTTATTTTTGGACGAGGTGACTCGCAACCTCATACAAGCTCGGCCGAAATGTCTCCGACAAGCCACACTTCACCGAAGTTCTCATAAGTGCAAAAGTTACTTCGTCAAAGTAACGCACACCTCATCCTTCAAGAACGAAGTCACCTCGGCCGAAACGTCCCCGACAAAGGCGACGAAACTCATCAGGGCAAAATTGACTCAGTCAGCCTCAAGCTCAGACAAGATGACGAACTAACAGTCCCACTCCATCAAGATTATCCCTACTCTGCATCCTCGCTTCTACCCTATTTGGGGGAGGGGGGGATGTGATAGGATATGCAGCCCGGCTCACCAGAAGTTCAGCCCAAAGACGACACGTTCGGCCCAGAAGTCCGGCCCAGCCCAGAAGTGACTTGCTCAGCCA
>JAYDZE010043309.1:0-45015 GCA_034509125.1 Monilaria moniliformis | reverse complement strand
TATACATAATTTTTTTATATTTATTAAAAATATATAAAATAATTAAATAAAAACCGCCTATAATCCGCCTAGGCCCCCAGGCGCTAGGCCCCCCTCGGCCGCCCGACTAACGCCTATCTCCTTCCGCAACCTTGATAATATCTATTAATGTTATAATATTTTTTTTGGTATAATATAATAATAATATAAGTAATAAGATCGAAAACTATACCGAAACACCATGTCATACATAATAGTGCTGTCTTAATTTATTATAAAATCAAATTAAATACCCACTTTATAAGATTTTCAACAATTTATAATACCAAAATTTAGGTGCTAGAAAAATGATATTTCTATTGGTTTAGAAAAGGAAAAAGAAAAGAAATCAAATATATAATGGGTTGGGCTCTTTATTGGTGGGTTTGATAGTGGGCCAAATTGTCGGCCCAAATCGATGGCTTCTTCTACGTAAAGCCCAGATCTTTCTGGACTAAGCAATTTCAACTAACAATTGGTCTTTGGTAGGTAGCAGAATTCAATCTTCTCTCTACAATTGAAATTTCAGCGATCATCGAAGTCTTTTTGTCCAAGAAATCTGGGATATATATCATTGAATTCAAGGACTTATAATCGAGATTTATCCGTTTTTTGTTTGAAAAAGCGGGTTATACTTTTTTATTGTGTTTTTGCCTAATTTGTGCAATGGATTTCGAATTGAGGAGGGCAAGGGAGAAGCTGGAGAAGGAGCAACGGGAGAGGAAACAGAGAGCGAAGCTCAAGTTAGATAGAGAAAGGAAGGTCAAGCAGGAAGCCGCTCGCCAGCGGGAAGCCATAGAAGCGACTCAGCGGCAGCGCCGTCTCGATGCCGCGGAAGCTGAATCCAAGGTTCGATTTAATCTCCGCAAATGATACTTGACTACTGCAGTTCTTTTAGGGTTTAAATTTTATTGCATCTTTTGATTTTTCATTTGGTAGAGTCTGCTATTCTGGGGTAGAAATTTCTGGGTTAATGGATTGCTGGAAACCTTAATTTTTTTATCCTATTTTAGAATTGAAATGTGTGTTTGATTTCCGTGGGATTTTAGTGAAATGTGATCTATTGTGTGTTTGTGGAGTCTCTCTTCCCTAATTTTGCATTCTATAACAAGAAAAGGAGGAAAGTGAATATTATTTAGTGATGACAAAGAAGAGATTATATTAAAAATTACATAGTCTAGTGATTGCATAGAATTCTTGTTGGAAATTAGGATTGAGGAATTATATTAAGAAGCTCTATAGTACTTTCTATATCAACAGCTACATGTTTTAATACATTGAATAATACACTGTCAAACTATCTGTAGTTTCTTTAGTAATTACAGACTCGTTGGAATCGAGTTTTCAGGTAAAACATTCTGTTATTAATGAAATTTATTGGCTTACTTTAGGAATAAGGGGATTTTTTTTTTTGGTATGATTGTGGATTTGTTTCTATTGCAGGCTAATCAGCTAGCAGAGGAGAGCTCGCTTGCTGGTCGAGGAGTTATTTTTTCTCGTATTTTAGAAGCCGTGCCTTATCAGGGCATTGGAGATAAGATCAAACTGCCGCCTTCCTGTTTCACTGAGCTCTCGGATCAGGGAGCTTTTGACAAAGGGCCTCTGCATTTCTCCCTCTCATTGATTCACCGCGAGGGCGCTATGCATGTTGATGCTGGCGATGAAGGAACGTCCCGGATGACACATGCTGGTGTCCTCGAATTCACAGTCGAGGAAGGTTTTGTAGCTCTTCCTCAGCACTGTTGGAGCAATCTATTCCCCGACAAGGCTCCGGGCTCTGCTGCAGTGGAAGTGCGTTACGTTTGGCTTCCCAAAGGAACGTATGCGAAACTTCAATCCGTGGAATTCGGCTTCTCCGACATTCCCAATCACAAGGCGGTGCTGGAGACAAGTCTTCGACAGCATGCGACTCTTTCTCAAGGGGATCTCCTAATCGTCAATCACAGTGCACTGACTTATCATCTGCGTGTTCTCGAGCTGAAGCCTTCAGCAAGCGTATCTGTTCTGGAAACAGATATTGAGGTCGACATCTTAGGTCCAGAGTCGATAGATAGCTCGAACCAGTATATGCTGAGGCCTCTCACCCTTGGAAAATCGGAGCGTGGAGTGGTCGAGGAAGGGAAGTACATGTATTATAAGTTCTCCCTGGACAGCGAGACTTGGAAACGAATTTCTTCCAAGGATGCAAATATTTTGGTTAATTTGGAGACGCAGACACAAGATGGAGATACCGATCTTTATGTTTCTAGGCATCCCTTTTTGTTCCCGACTCAGCACCAACACATGTGGTCGTCTCATGATTTGGGTTCAAAGGCGTTACTGCTCGGGGCTGAGGATCAGAACTTGGGATTAGGTACATATACCGTTGCTGTGTACGGCTATAAAGGGACATCAAAGTATGAGGTCTTGGTGAATGTTCAAGACGTTGCCATGCAGAGGGTGGGGCAGCACGCTGCTTCTTCAACGTCGTCAGCTGAGGTAGATACTGCAGAGTGCAGAAACTGTAAACGTCATATCCCATCAAGAACGATTGCCCTTCACGAAGCCTATTGTAGTAGGCATAATACTGTTTGCCAGCATCCCAGTTGTGGGGTTGTTTTGAGGATCGAGGAGAGTGAGAGGCATGTTCATTGTGAAAAATGCAGTAAAGCGTTCCAAAGGGAAGAGATTGAGAAACATATGAAAGTTTTCCACGAGCCGCTTCATTGCCCTTGTGGGATTGTACTTGAGAAGGACGAAATGGTAAAAACTAAGCTCTTTGTTTCTTGTTGTTTTTAATCGTCTGCTCGTTGGCTTATTTGTTTCAATTTCTTCTCTGGTCTATGGTGATGTGGCTTACTTTCCCATTTTCGTGAGATAAATCGTGCTACTGTTTGTGTTTATGCAAAGTGCTGCATAACTTAGCTTTATGATGGTAGATCACTGTACAACTCTCAAAACCCCGACCTATTGGTTGGAGAAGACATGTTTTACCAATTGAACTGCATTTCATTGTCTGTTGAAGCTGGTATAGTTAAGGCCTTTTTTTTTGTCTCACTCGTAGAGGGGTCTCGTAAATTCTGCTAGTTGTCAAAAGTTCACCAACTCGGACCTGATTTTAGTCTTGAACATGATTTGTAGCATAATAGATGCTCTTTGATGACTGGAAAAATGTTGTGGCATGATTCATGATTATGTTTCCCAAGAAATCCAAAGGAAACAAACCGTTTGATCTTGAAAAAATTCATGCCACCACATTTTTTTCCCGTCATCTGAATATTTTGGACGTACTTATTTTGCTACAAGTCAAAAGGCGAGGGTGCAGTTAGACAACCTTGCTTCGAGCCCTGCATGTGTGACCTTTGTCGAATATACAATGCAGGTGCTTTCTTGTTCGACCCGAATAATTTTTTTGTGTACTCTACAGGTGCAACACCAGTCCTTGACTTGCCCCTTGCGCCTCATTACATGCCGGTTTTGTGGAGATATGGTTCAAGCTGGGAGCTCTGCTGCTGATGCCCGAGACCGTATTAGAGGACTATCGGAGCATGAGAGTGTTTGTGGATCTAGAACTGCACCGTGTGATTCATGTGGGCGGTCCGTCATGCTCAAGGACATGGATATACACCAAATCGCTGTCCATCAGAAGAACTAGTCGTCGTCTCCTCTCTTGAGAAGTGATCCCGTGCCAATATAGGGTCGGCTTGGCCATGAAGCAATTGAGGCGGTCGCTTCAGGTCCTAGGATAATTGAGATATCTTCAACCTCTATATTATAAGTTATTTGTATATTTGTCCAATGAATATTTTATGGTTCAGTGGTATATGATACTCATTTTTAACCTTAAGGGTAATTCTCATATTATAATCTTGTACTTATAATACCATCTTTGCTAAATTTTCTAATTTTGATCTAATTCGTAATTTCAAACATTTTTTAATTAACGTAGTAAATAAATATTCGACTTTTCTACTTTTGTTGCAACTCGATGAAATTAGACTTCCAATCTAATTATAATAGTTGGACTCTACGCAGGTAAAATTCATAGCTTTTATCAAGGATTTTATGTCGATCCATATCCCAAAATAATGAAAATATTTATCTCCAGAAATTGTCAAAGCCCATCCGTTGGTTTTGATGTCTTGAATCAAAGTTACGTCGAATGAAAAATTCAATCATGTTTATGATTTAAATGAAAATTATTTCATGTATAAATGACAAGTGAGAGTTTTGTGTGCTCTCATCTTATGGGTCAAACTTCATAATGAAACACATTATATATCAAGAAATTACAAACACACCACTAGGTATATGTTTAGATCTAGATCTAAACCGTCTTACGATTATGGAAAATAAAGAATCGGCTACAATATTATTTCCAGGTTGATGCTTTACACAATATTAATTTTTTTGAGAGAATTTCAAATTCAGTTTCTGGAGATGAGGGGTTGAACTTTTGCGATCCCTGAACTTGAAATTTTTTTCACAAATGACCTCATTGAACTTGAAAAAAATCACATTTGAAGTACCTATAGGAAAATTTTCTTTCCAAAATGTCCCTGAACCCACTAAAGATATAATTGTACATTTAGAAAATCACTTTTTCTTGGCTGACACATACACTGACACGTACACACTGCATTTGACAAACACCTTTTGCAGATTTTTTTTTTATCTGACATAAAATATTGCACTTCTCATTTTTTATGATGACACACTATAATTATATATAGCAACCATCTTCTTTTCCTACAGCAACAAAATATCCATGGCTGTGTCAAAAAGTTGTTGCAATATAATGTTGAACTATTGTGCATATATAAAATTTAACTATTGTTGCTATAGTGTTTAACACATAGCAAGTTCTTTTTCTTATCAATAATTTTAGACTGGTAATACAAGAATTATTTACCGAGCCTGTTGGGGCAACTTTTTATTTATTAATGAATTGGCATATAGAGTTGGGAACGATTGGTGCTGCAGAAACCAAAATATATGGGAATGAGCGATGCCTATGGTTCCGACTTGAAAAAAGAACCGACCCGCCTCTCCCCCGCCTTCTGCTTTGGGCAAATACTAATCCGCAACTACACCTGTAGCGCCTAAGTATGGATAATTATATGCCGTTCCTGTTAGAAAGTCATGGGAAAAAAAAGAAAAAAGAAAAAAACTCAGTATTCACACGAGTTCTTGAACAATAATGGCAGCACTACTAAACTTGTACAGTTATACCGAATTTACAACTACAAACAAAGCCGTAAAGCAGAAGTGGAACGAGAAGGCATTGACGAGCAAATGCTTTGGTTGGTTGATTGTTTCATCGAAGAGATGAATGAATTTTGGTTGCTCTATCAAGTGCTGGTATAGACACCAACCACCTGTTGCACAATTTTTGTCATGTATGTGTAATTTGTCCGTGAATAGCCCGAGAAGCATGGTTGAAGTTGACGATGGAGATTGCTATTCCATTGAAGAAATTCTCTAACTGCCAAGGATATCATATGATGATAATTGGAAGTAATCACATCCAATTCACACAATCTGCCATAGAACGCATATAGACATGTAACATGAAACAGATAAATTCGAGACCCTAGACATGATCCTAGAGTTTGAATATTAACCTTGTTTTTAGAGTCTTCATGTTGATTGTTGTAAGATGAGGGCTTGCAACTCCCGTCACTTCACTAATCCAGTTCGTCCAGCAAACATAAATTTTGTTAGCAAATTTTGGAGCCTCTTATGACCCTTCAAAAGATATTCTTTACTTTTGGGACGGCTAATAAGAATCTCTTTGTCTTCAAGAGAGCTTCACGTGAACAACTTATACGCCTCAATCAGAGTTCTGTAGAGGAAGTTACGTCAGTTGTACAAAAACTGCCAGAAACTATTACCTACGAAAATTTACTTGCGCGGATTCCTTTCGTCGTCGATTCATTCTCGAACATGAATTGATTCTTTTCTATAACATGGATTTAGGATCCATATATATTAGAGAAATCTCCTCAACTAAGGAATCTTATGGCCTATTCCCTCACATAGCTTGAATTTTTTGGGTGGAAAATATTCGATCAAGCTGCATAGTGAGGGTGGAGTATGAAATCGATAGAAATGATTAACCAAGAAGAAAAAAAAATTCCTCATCAAAAGCTCCTCGAAATTTCGTGCCCCACCGCCTATATACAAGGGTTGTTGGGCTAGGTTAGGGATTCCAAGGAGGATTAAGATTGGGCCTTACAATGGGTTTGATTCTATTAAGTTGAGCCCAAGTTAATTAAGTCTATTAATATTAATTCACTCCACTACATAATTAATATTGCACTACCCGTCCTCATACATATTACGAATATGTCTCCTTTTTAATTCATTTATTTCCAGTGTTACAGATTTCCAATATCCATTAATGAATTTAGGTTTCTTGATAGCTTCAATTAATTAATCTCTCTCTCTCTCTCTTTTTTTGATCAAAAGTGGTTTAGTTCAAAAAAAATTATTTATTATACTGGAATAAATTACAACCGTGATTCGTATAATTAATTCATTTTCTCGAATACCTCTTGGGGATATTATCAACTCGAGTTCTCCTGAGACACGATTCCATATACTAACAATACTAGGACCGCTAGATATTAATTACCACTGCCCAACATATCGAGAATTACTTAAGGTTAAGAAAAACCCGCACTCACTGATAAGTCAAAGCAATGTGTAATTAACATCGTATGCTCAATGTTAGATATACTATTTAATAAACAAATAATCACCGAAATCTTGTACTTTATTTACACAACATCGGAGTACGTATCTCACTGTAATCTATTTCAGTGCTATACCACACCAGTTTTATCAGTTGACCAATATAGGCGTGCAAACTTCGGATCAACACTGCAATAGATTGTCCATGTCTATCGGTTGTGAACTTGATTTTCTTATATAAGGAACCAACTGAAAGATCTTTTGTAATCATGGCTACCATTCAGTCTACAATGTAAAATGAGGACTTGTTTGCTCTATTTATAATTATATGCTTAAGAATAAGCATCCATAACCACGAAAGGCAAATCATGTGACAATATTAACTTCTTCTCAATTCGTGGGAAATAAATAAGGCTTTCAATATAAAGCAACTCAAAGCAAGCTTTTCGATATATAAACCTTAACAATCTCCCACTTATACTCAAAACATGTTTTCGAGTATACATCAATAAATTGAACAAATTATTCGCCCACTTATACTCAAAGCAGGTCTTTGATACAACTTGTACTACCATTCTTTCCACATGATGAGTCAACGTCTTGTCTTTGCAGGCTCCTAGTGGAATGATATGCCCAGTAGTGCACTAATGCATCACTATGTTTTTCGTTTATTTATTTTTCTCACTATTTCTCACTTATATGATCAACATCTTTATGTGTTTACTAGCCTTTCGGCCCATGATTCATTAGAATTATCCATGTCGAATTATTACCACTGTAATACTCTACTTGGCAAACGTATTCTGAACCATGTTGACCACCTTTATGAAGCTTGTGACCTATCCAACTTTCATGGTAAAGCTTGTGATGCCTTATTGCTTCACACTTTGCCAAACATAGCGCTTTATCCTTAGATGAACACATAATCAAAGATAGATTTCCTCGAATTCCGATTAGTTTAAAACTTAATCGATAACCCATAGAGCACAACTTGACTGCATTGTAACTAGGATCTCTTTAATCCTTTTACGATACTTAAGAAAATTCATTTACTACAGCCTAGTGACCTTGCCTAAGGTTCAATTGATATCTTACTACCAAGCCCACGACAAAGCATAAGTTAGGCCTAGTGTACATCATAGCATACATGAGACTTTCAATCGTCAAAGTATATGAAACTCGTCCCATCTCCCAATCTCATCAAGTGTCGTGGGACACATATCTTGAGAAAAGGTAATTCCATGCCGAAAATGTAAGAACCCTTTTCTTGAAATTTTCATGCTAAAGCTCCTAAGCACTGTGTCAATGTAGGATTCTTAAGTTAAGCTCAAGATCATTTTCTTGTGATCGCAGATCACTTTGATTCCAAGGATGTGCCCTGCTTCTCCCATATTCATCATAAACTAGTGGGTAATTGAGCATAACTCATCATAAATCGAATTATCTTTGAACATTTCGACTTCTCCATATTGCTGAGCCATTCTATATGAGGTATGCTAGGCATAGTCTTTTGGGATCAACTCCCACTCTGATAAGTAGTTCAAGAACTTTGACTTAGATCTTTGTCTCTACGATCAGATCGTAGACACTTGATTGTCTTATTATGATGCGCCTTCACATGTACCCAAACTCTCAGAATTTCTCAAAGGATTACGACTTGTGACGTATCAAACCGACATATCCAAACTTTGGTATAATCACAAAGAAAACGCCAACTCTCACAGTCTAAGTACACATTGGACCACATAAATCAGAATGAATGAATTCTTAGTACTTTCTTTTGCCATAAACCTCGTGATTTTTAGAAGATCTCTTGGTCATCTTACCTTCTAAGTAGAATTTTCAATTTTTAAAAGGTTCCGTTTGTAGATCCTTAAGTGAATTGAGATTCACCAACCCCCAAATTCTCACAAGGTTAGAGAATGTTCAAATCTTAGAAGCCATAATCACTCGTCATTCATTAAATTACTAGGAGACTGTTTCTAGAGGTAGTTGATAAATTATTGAACTCAATTTGGTGTTACAAGAGTTGTGCATTCCTTATAGTATATAGATTGTTTTCCATTGTGCCAGGTCGGATAAAATAATCGCTTTTCTTGATAATGCAAGCATTACCAAAAGAAATCGAATATCTAACCAAAACGAGTTTAGAAACTGAAAATAGATTTCTTCTAAATGATGTCACAAATAAAACATCATTTAATACTTAAATTTTGTCTCCATAAAAATGAAGACACACGACTCCCATTATAACGATTGCTACAACAATAGTATTACCCAAACGGATAGTGATCTCGCTTTCACGTAGTCTCATTGTTTCTGGAAACACAAAGGAATTGAAACATACACAATTAGTGGCTTCCGTATCCACTACACACGAATGAGTATAAATGAATACTAAACATGATCTGAATACGTGTGTTTGAGGCACATCCTCCAACTAGTCAATAATTTTGTCAATCGAGTCTGTTTTGACAATAAATAAAAGAGAATAGAAAATAACACACTGAATCGGCTAACAAGAAATTAAAGCTGCACATTATATGTTACCACATAAACACAACATATTTTAATTGCAAAAAAAAAAACCACAAAATAATTAAATGCATTTCACATATGTTTATATAGGCAAATAGTCCAGAGACTATTAGGGTAGCATGGCTGCCATAATATAAATAAGTTTTTACTGGTGTCACACCTTGACAGATATACTAGAGACTACTAGGGTAACATGATTGCCATCATGTGCATAATCTCGTACCATGAATTTATCACCAAGAATATATTTATGTTTTAGTACTCATCCCAAGCGAGATCGCACTGCCATAAATAAATTCTACAACTATCATCTGAAGTTTAATCCATGTAAGCTTGTAATACCTCAAAGATCAAGCCGCCACTAGGGTGGTCGGGGACCCTAAGAAAATTACTTCACAAATAAACCAATTTATGATGACCATATATAGTTCAATATTTAATTTCCAAAAAAATAAATAAAATTATAATTATCGCTTAGTCATTTTTTAGAACATAATTTTTGTACATAATTATTACATAAGCAGATAGACGATAATCCACTTAAATTAAGGATTAATACCAAATAAAAGGATAATTACAACCCATTACATGACAAAACATTATCCAAAGTGGATAATTTTGAAAGACTAAGAATATCTAACAAATCTAAATAGATTAGATTTGGTTTAGATAAATCTAGCTAATCTTTCCCAAATCTTATATACAAATTAATTTCACGTCGATGCCATCGTGTCATCCACTGACCGGAATCGCCGCTGCAGCTGCCGTGAAATCGCAGTCCACTATAGCCGGGTACTGCTGCCGGAAGCTTCTGCAGGCTGCCACTACTGGGTGCTGCTAGGCATTGCTTCCGAACTCATCGGCTCCCACTACTTGGCCAATCTGTTAAGTGCTTCCTACTGGGGCATCGAGTGCCAAGGGCTGCTGGCGTTTGCGCCCAGCCCTGTCGCATGTGCTGCCCATCGTGGTTGCACCCTACTTTCCTGTTGCCTCTCATCGCCCATGCCGCACGCTCTAGCGTCGGGTGTTGTGGGCGCTGCTGGGTGCCATCGCTCTCGGCGCCCAGCCCTTGATCACTCGTGCCTATGTGCCTCATCATGCTAAAGCCATTTTACGTGCAAAACTTGTCGGCCAACATGAGTTCACATGGTCCAAACTGGTCCTTTGACCGAGAAAAATCTTGCCAAAACCATCTTGTCCAGTCGGAAAATCAAATTTGGTCGAGGATGACCGTTGTGCGCACACCTGGGACCAACCACTCGGAAACACCAATATGAACACAACTTTTCCCATCCACCAAGCTCCTAATGAGATTAGAGACTCCACTTTTTCGAGAAAAATCTCAACAAAAACCCTTTGTCTCGTCGGGAAAATAGATGACACACCCCAACCCCTCTGACGTATGCAATTAAAATAAACAAATACAATTAAAAGAGAGTAAACATTTTTTTTAAAACCAAAACACTCATATCATATAACATCAAAAACCAACATTTATCAGGTACATTTGCAATTGTTCTAAACCATAGTGAAACCCTCTCACCACTCGATATGTTATACATTTACCTACATGCAAATTTGATGAGGAAAAGAATGTTGTCAAAATGCGTCAGCCGCCGAACCTGATGATGCGTGGAGTTCGTCGAACCGACATTAACCAAAATGTCACTTCTAAACTATTCCTGAAAAATATTAGTGGTTTATATGATCCACAACTTAGTGCATATAAACCTTACCTCAAATTTCACATTATATAAACAAATAAAGATATTCTTTAACCAATCCGCATAAACAATTGACCAACATATTCTTTAATCAATACGTATAACAAGAATAAATAAATATGAGAAACAATTCCATATACATATGCATATGCCTCTATATCCATTTTATTATTCTGTGACAATGAAGCTTGACATCTGCCCGAGATTTCCATTGTATCCATTGTATAATATAACATATATGACCCGAAGGTCCCATTGCCATTGTATATGACCCGAAGGTCGCATTACCATTGTATATGACCCGAAGGTCCCATTGCCATTGATATCAGATCCAGGGCAAGACCGTCACAGATTCCTTTTAATTTCATGATTCACATAATTCACATACTATGCGTATAGTAATTCAAAACATCAAGAATAAATCATGTATCTATTTTTGTCACATGCTCAATATACTATTAATCATATCATTTGTATCAACACATATTCATATAACTCAATTATTCACATAATTCAAATATATCACAAAAATTCACATAATACATACAAAATCAGAAGCTAGGGTTATACATGCTTGAAATCAAAAGTGAGATTTATACACACCTTAATTATGATAGATAATCTAGCCGAGCCCCTGATTCTGCTTCTCGATTTACAGCCCTCGATCCTATTTAATTAAATATAAATTATAAATATTCATCTGTAACCACTATTTTTTTATATATGTATAAGTAAGTTTAGTAATGTATGTATAATTGGACGCGTCTGTATAAGAAGGGTTTAGAAGAATATTTCATATTTTTCTTTTCTAACATACTTACACATATATATAGTTGTTGTGTGTATCGTTATTTAGCCGACTTATTTCTCTCACAACTGCAATATATGTCTATATTTTTTATAATAGTTTCCGTAGGCTATAGGTTTGATTAGTCACTTTCTCTAAAGTCATTTTTTTTTTCTATGGATATGCTTAGATGATAGCTTACTTACACATATTGAGTTCATGCAATTTTTTTTCTACATTTCCTAAGTGTAATTATCATTCCTCAGCAATTGCCATACTATTTTCACATAGCCATGTATTAACGTGTATATATATATATATTTGCTTGTTATTGTTAACTACTATATATATATATATATATTATGCGTTTATATATATATACATATGCTACCATAATTAATACTTGTACATTTGATGTATTTTAATTCTTTTTGTTTTTGGCTATTTTACTTTCACAAATAAATAATGTACGTTGCTATTAGCTTAGATTTTATTTTGTACACAATTTTCTAAAGTAGCTTCAATTTTAAATTTATTCAAAATTTATTCAAGATACTTCTCGATTATTCATGAAAAATTAAGTTTATATGCTTAACTATATTGATCCCTCATTAAACATTATTTTCTATGTTATCCACTCAAAACACTTGTAATGTAAATGACAATAAAATATGCAAATACACAAAATGATGCATGTTTTGGGTTAGGGATGTCACAATCAGTTTATTTGCAATCTTACATTCTGAATTGTTCAAGAATTTTCTTAATGTAAGACTGTTTTGAGAGAGCTAATAGCCTCTCAGAATGATCTCAAGTATTTTTTACTCCAAGAATATAAGTTGCTTTACCCATATCCTTCATTTCAAAATTGGAGAACAACCATCATTTTATCATAATGATATACTCCGTATCATTACCGGTCAATGGTATGTCATCCACATATAGTGACAAGATAATAAATTTGTTCTTATCTCTTTTGATATACACACAATGGTCTTCATCAATCATCGCAAAGTCATATGAAATGATAGCTTGATGAAATTTGATATACCATTATCTAGAATATTTCTTCAGAGCATGAATTGATCTTAGCAGTTTGCACACATTGTGTGGTTTACTTTTCTCAACGAAACCTATTGGTTGATCCATGTAGATTTATTCTTCTAGTTCTCAATTTAGAAATGCAGTTTTGACATCCATTTGATGTTACTCCAAATCTAAACTTGCTATTATGGTCAAAATTAAGCGTATGGAGGTAAATCTTACAACATGATAGAAAGTCTCTTCATAGCCAATTCTCTCTTGTTGCGTCCCTTTTGCTACAAGGCGTGTCTTGTATCTCTCAGTTGTCCCATTAGACTAACGCTTAATTTGAACCCACTTGATCCCTATCGTTTTGCGTCCCTTTGGTAGATCAACTAATATCCAAACATCTTTTGATCTCATCGACTCCATTTCTTCTTCCATTGCCTTTGTGCATTTATCCTTTGCATCGGAAGAAAAAGCTTAATTCACATTACGATGTTCTTCTTCATCTTGTGGTGTAATGAAGAAAACATCTCCCTCTATGTCAAAACGACTCCAATGTATGTTTCCACGATTACTACGCCTAACTTGAGGTTCTTGCAGAACAAATTCAGAGTTGTTTGTCAGGCTCCCACTTGGATGAGATATTGTTGGTATAGATTCATAAACTTGTAACAATTGATCCGAACTAGTCGAACCATCATGATCTACCTGATCGTCAGGATCCGTTATCTAATAAAGAGAGATATCATGTCCTATCTAACCCTTTTTGGGAAAATCATTTTCTAGAAACGTAGCATCCCGAGATTCAAACTCTGTGATGCTCCCACTTTCTTATTCACTGATAAACACATGTCCCTTTGAATGTTCAGAGTATCTTATAAATATACTATGTTTTTCCTCCAGCACCCAACTTACCATGCGGGTGAGCAATCTCATGAAGATAAGCAGCACAATTCCAAGGTCTTAGATTACTAAGATCGGGTTTTCTTCCAGTCCAAAATTCAAGGGGAGTTCACATAATGAATTTGGAGGGTACTCTATCCAATACATAGGCGGCCGTTAACAGCGCATCACCCGAAAAGGTGACGAGAAAATTTGCTTGGGCCATCATTGACCTAACTATTTCTAGAAGCGTTCCATTTTTTCTTTCTGTAACTCCATTTTGTTATGGAGTTCTCAAAATGGTTAGTTCCTATCTATTCTTTTTTCATGAGAAAATTGTGTGAACTTATCAAACAAATATTCACGCCCTCAATTGGTTCTCAATGCCTTAACAATTTTATCTAATTGATTTTCCACTAATGTTACATATTTCCTAAAGCACTCTAATGCTTCAGACTAGTGGAAAATCAAATAGACAAAACCAAACTGCACTAAGTCATCGATAAAAGTGATGAAATATATGCCTCCACTTCATGCTCTAACACTCATTGGGCCACAAATATTAGAATCAATGAGTTGCAATGGAAATTTAGCGCGTGTTCCCTTACCGAATGGTTTTCTTCTCATTTTTCTAACTAGACAATTTTTCACATAAATCTAGGTTAACTTTATCGAGGTGGCCTAATATTCCCTCTTTCGCTAACCTATGCATTTTGTGCTTTCCTATGTCACAAAGTCTAGCTTGCCAAGTATTCACATCTACATTCGTATCATTATAAAACTTAACTAGTGAATAACTAGGAATATCATTTATGTTACACAATGTGTAGTTAACATCCATTACAATAAAATCATTCGATAAATATCGAGATCCTTAATAAGTTTGTTCTAAAAAAAATCCACATCAGTACTATAGAAATTCAAATTAAAACCATAATTAAGAAGAACGACTATGAGACCAAATTTCGTCGTATTTCGGGAGCAAATAGCACATAATGGAGGAGCAGAGGTCTACCACCTCGCAAGCTCAACTTGCAAATGCCAATACCTTAACTTCAACCCTTGTGTTCTTTCCTACATATATTCATATGGTATCTTGAGGAATGCGACGAAAATCCATGAATGTATTTTGATCTCGACTTACGTGGTTTGTGGCTCCCGAGTCGAAAATCCACAAAGGATGAGATTCATTAAGTAATACAGTACTAGAAACAAAACTAGCACTTTGAATAGCATATGAACATGCTTTAAGGGTTTGTACCTTTTTTGTCTCAGTGTATTCACGAGCGAAGTGACCCTTTTTTTGCCACAGTTAAAGCACTTAACTTTAGATTTGTTATTGTTCTTCTTCTAAAACGCCTTGGGAGCCTTTCCCTTGTCTTGGGAACTAAACTTTTGCTTCTTAGGACCTTTGCCCTGATACCCACTATATGACTTATGTTTAAAGTTGGAAATTTTCTTGGAACTCGTTCCAACCATATAAACATCAGAATTAGGCTTAAAAGTCTCAATACGATCTTCTTCTAGTTGAAGATGGCGAGAAGCATCATCTAAGGTTTTGATGTTCTCGTTGTTGGTAAGGTTCACTTTCATATGCTCCTAGTTGTGAGGTAACACCGAATGGGAGCTTGGATTTGTTGTTCATCAGACATTACGTGGCATGCATCTTTCAGCTCACTTATCATGTTTGACAGTTGCCTCACATGTTGCCTCATAGTGTGGTTTGACGTTTCTTGTATGTGTCATACTTGATAGTAAGCTGTCTAAGTTTAGTGACCAATGTGCCACCGAACTTTTCCTTAAGATCATCCCACATGTCCTTTGCTCGTTCATGCTTCCTAAACTCGCGCATGATCCATTTTCCATGCTACTAAGCAACGTATTTCGGGCAATGAGATTTTTCTTTTTCCAAGCCTCATAAGCCTCAGTCTCTCCTATGTTGGGTCATAGTCCCATTTTCAGGCTCTTCTAGAACATGATTTAAGGCCTCCTGAACCTCTTCTTCCTCTACTACGTATTGGATTTTTATACTCCAGATTTCAAAGTTTTCGTCATTTAGCTTTTCACCCTTGTTAAGCTCAGCAATTATGTTTTTTCGAAATAGAAGCCATTTTCAATCAAGGATTTCTACATAGCAACGATAAACATACATAAAAGCTTAGCATACACCATTTTATTACAATCTAAAAAAAATAACATGAGAATGTCGACACAATATGAAATCAAAATTTAACGAAGTTAACAATCAAATTCCATAAAAATGTCTTGATTGTCATGAATTTATTTTTATTGTAATAGAAAAATTAAAAGAAATAAGATAACACATATCTTAGAATTCCCACTACGTGAAGTCATTCAAAAAAACTACACAACACAATCACATCTAGAGATGTTTAACAAAAAAGTTTCATAATCATGAAAATGTGCGATAAATATTTTCTAATGTTTCATAAAACACATGTGCAAGTGAAATTATACATTAAGATTCATTATAGTGACTGTAAAATATTTCACAAAATCTTCTGGTAGCTCGATACTCAAATTAGTCATTCATGATGTACCAATAATTTTGTGATTTCACTTACATGTCACGGAGCTCGGAGTGAGGGCTAAAGCCCTCATTGCTCTCTTCTTAATACATGTTTTCACAAAATCGGTAATAAGGGTATTATAACTTTGGTCCATATAAGAGTACCATATTTCAAACAACAGGTCCTTATCTTAAGCCGTTATAAGTGTGTCTTTTAGCATATTAAACTTCATGAAGGCACTCCTCACACACAAGCTACCCTTCCAAATCAAATTCTGAATCTTCTTATCCATCTTAATGATGTTTCCGATTATGTCATCGTTTGGATCCATCCTATAATCAGCCAACTCATTCATGAGATTCCTCATTCTTATATATTGAGCGTAAGTCCTAATAACTATGGGAGTCCTGACATATCTTATGACAATCTGTAATATATACAGATATTATAATAATGAGAAAACACCTTAATGTGTATTGAACACCATTGAGGACATGTTTTGTACTCTAACTTTTATGGCATTTAATGAAGGGACATATTTCATGCATATAAACTCATTTAACAAACAATTGATTGCATATTAAAACATAAATTGTAACACCCCTTACTCGGTAGGTTTCCCCACCGAATAAGTGATGTCACGGTTGGTATCTCGGACAATCAGACCAAAATTTTCTTTTGCATATTCCAATAGTACTTAATTAGTTATAATTTATAAAAATATTAGTCCATTCCAAGATTTATTATTTTTTTCCTTAATTCGTCATTTATGTCGAAAAAACCTAATCGAACGTTTCGTATTGAAAACAACCATTCTATTAAAACTCGTTCTTACATCCGTTTGGTCCTATATGTACATCTTGAAGAGGTCTATCATTGAGGATGTTACATAAATACTTTTCCATCGACAAGAATATACGTAAATGTAATACATATCATCTTTGTAATTAAGAGAAATGATATACGCTTTATAATGCACCTTAAAAAACTTTTCAAATAATCATTGTCTTCCCCCCAAAAAATTTCTCGACCATAATAAAGAAAAAAAAGAAGTCCAGGCAAAAGCAGATTTATAATTAGACAAAGCAAAAAAAAAAGTTTCGGCCTAAAAGTGTTCCGAAAGGAATGGAAGACTTGGACATGTTTGGAGAAAGACACCATTCGGTCCAAATTAAAATCATGAACCCTTTTCGCAGCCCACATACACAACTAAAATCCAGCATCCCGTTTTTTCTTTAAAAAAAACCCGGCCCAAATAACAAAACAAAAATTATTCATTGTGGCATTTGAGCGAATACATGGTGGTGTGCAAAAACAAAAAGTGCCCCTGCCCTGTTCATCCACTGCCCCAGCCACGCTTTGCTGTTTGGGCGTGAGGAAACAGGCATTGCCGTTGTGCTCAGGCCGCCAGAAACAACCCATGATTTTTTTCTTCTCGCTGCAGCCGCTACGGGTCACGTCGCGCACACAATCATTCAATCGTGAGATAGTGGCGCTGCTCTTAGAGAGAGAAGACGCAAGACAGGCTGTGGAAGCAACATGCAGAGATTGTGGAGTGGAGGTATTTCAGCCAGAAAAGAGAGATACAATGCCTATACCTCAAGTGACGAAAGAGAAGTGGAATGAGAATAAGGTGGTAGTGGTTGAAGGCAAGAAGAAATACACGCTGGAGGAGATGATCGTTGTTGTAAAGTGATATGTCAACGTCTCGGAGGATCCGTTGATCGGCAATTGCCAATGGGTTTGATTTTTCTCGAAAAAGATCGCTGAGAAATACAACCACATGAAGTCGGAATGGGTGCTCCTTCGCAATTGGGACCATCTATGCAAACATTGGGATCGGGTGTAGACAGACATCTCCAAGTACAACAGTTTCATCAACAATCTGGAGAAGGTGTGGTCGAGCGCTCATAATTCGAAATATTTTCGATTATCCATAATAGACGCCTCCTATAAAGAAGAAGACAATCAATTTATGTTCGAGGAGGCGTACCTTATTGTCCGCAAACACCCAAAATTTGTCGGTGATTCTTCATCTGTCAACCCGAAAAGATCGAAGCTCTCCACCACCGGCCAATACTCAACCAGCGACGGGCACAAAGGGATCAATCTAAATATTGTGATGGAGGAGAGCTATGGCACAAAGCCGAAGATGGAGAACCCTCCCATGGGTCAAAAGGTGGCAAAAGATGAAGGCAAAGGGGAAGGAAAAATCACTCGAATACCTGTCTCATATCCCCGACACAACTCTTGCTCTCACTTAGCCACGTGATATTTCTCAAGAAATACTTGAGAGAGTTTGAGAGAGACACTTCGACGTGAACCGAATCCAGAAGGCAACAACATGAAGTGATGCTAGAGCATATGCGAAAGCAACTAGGATTTTAGGAAGTTATTTTTTAATTAGGATTTTAAATTATGTAAATTTTGGTATTTAATTATGTAATTTTCGGTATTTAATTATTTGATTTTTTATATTTAATTAATGTAATTTTCAAATTTTAATTAAGTTATTTTTGATTTTTAGTCATTTATTTTTATTTTACAAATATCTGTATATGAATAAGTATATGAAATTAGAAATTAATATAAAATTGATGAAATGAAAATTAGAATTGTGGCTGAATTTGAGGCTAAAATTTTGGAGTTGCATTGAAGATGTTAGGTTGAAAATGGTGTTGCGTTGTGGATGGCCTAAAAATTCGGATCGGTTCCATATCGCCAACGTCGGTCGTCGACTTGGATGCCCGAGAGTGAGTACGGACTATGTTGGAGCCCATAACCGGGAATGGTGGAGTATTATCCGGCGTTTGACTAGGCCAAGATGTTAGATTATTTAAATCTAACCCATTTCCTTACAATAGGCTTGAAATATGGAAAATCAATTTGGATCGGGAGGGAAATTTTTGGGCTTGTTTGAATCCATGGGAACAAAAGGAGGATGAGAGAATAGAGAATTGAGAGTGAAATTTTGGGATCCAAATTGTATTGAAAGTGTAGGTATTTATAGATGTAAAAGTGAGTAAAAAACTAAGAAATTCTAGCACACACCCGTTACCCCTCCCCAACCCCCACACCCAACCCATCTGCAAGCGCAGTCATCGATGGTTTACCGGCCAATCAAAAATTTTCAGACAATAAATATTAATATTTAACATTTAATATTTGAAATTAAAATAAAAAACAAAATAACAATCAGCCGCTGCCACACTTGTAGCCACGCCGGGCCGCTACCCCAACCAATAGCCCTCGCGTCGCCACGCGAGAGGCACATGCTGTACCGATTGGTAGCAGCTCACTCCTGCAGCAATGCTGGGATACTCTCTTCGGGGTGGAATACAATTGACGGCCACATGAGCGGTCCTGTTGCTCACACTCTTATGGCTAAAATATTTAACTATAGTAAAATAATGATAAATTACTACTATGTCATTTTTGGTCGGGCGCTGGTGCCTACTGGTGATTGGGCCCTAACGACCTATGCGGGCCAATGACGAGCGACGTCACTTGGCAGACAACGGGAAGCAAGCGCGGGTGACGATGAGTGAGGTTGTACGAGCGACAGGCGCTTAGCCCCCGCTGTTGGCCTGCAGAATCTGACGCTCCGTGCCAAGGCATACGTTGACCTCACGCGGGCGGACGACTGGCGACAATCCTCGCGCGAGCGACGTATAGGTGACGGGCGATCGTGGCAGGGGGCTAGTCGCGAAGCGATCGACAGCCCCGGCTATAGGTAGGCCAGACGCTCATCTAGGCGCGTGTAGGGCGCACGAGACAGCCTCAACGACACCTCTTGACTGGCGTGCTTCGAGGTGCTCGGCGTCGGTTGCAAAGCGCCAGTATGTGGGCAGCGGCCCTTAGCCATGCTCGGACAAATAGTATTGTCCGGTGGAAAAGTGGTGGAGACGATGATTTTGGCGGTGGTTCTAGCGGCTCTTCGGTGAACGGTGACAACGGCGTGGAGTATTGGATTGTAGGAACTTGAGACTCGGCTGAAAGTGAGATTGATTTTCGGCTGGTTGTTCCCGCTAGTCAGCACCACTTCAGTCTTCTATTCTAAGTGTAGAGAGATGTGCAAGTTCGGAATCGAGGTCGGGAAGAAGAACTCTCTCTCTGTGCACCTCCACTGCCTTTTATACAAGTGGGTTGGATGAAGCTTTAATCATCTGCTTCGCATCCCACTGATCTTTCAGCTTCTTAGGCTGATTCTTTTAGTGTGCGCGTAGCTTTCCTGTCTGTATCCTATATCTGCCCCTTCTGGGCTACTCGATGATCTTCTTCTTTCCGGCTTACTTTCCATTCCCACAACCAATTTTCCCTCGTCGCGCCTCGATCCCTGCAGCCTTTTGCACTAACTTCGTACCTTCTTGTGCAGATTTTATCAACAATTGTGCACTTTTTAAACCGGAATTAATGGCTGGTATCTGGTCCAATCAAACCTCCTCACACTTAAAGTATGCTTGCCCAGCATGAGTTAGCTCAATCAGGCCAGATGACAGTCCAATATAACTAGTTTTCCCCGACTCAAAAAAAGAAAGGAAAAAGACAAGACACGAACAAGACTAGGACATCAACGGAAAGAAAAAAAGAGAAAAATAAAAGAGACACAAGACAAACCACCAAAGATCTAGCAACAAACTAGGCAGTTTAAATGTACCTAGCTGATAAGCAGTAAAGTTAAGAGTCAACTGCTCTGATTTCCACGATTCACTCCCTCACTGACACTCACGGCTGATTCTCTCCTTAAGAGACATTATTCACACAAGTTAGATATTTATCAATCAATTCAAGGTGTTTTCATTCAAGATGCGGCCCTAGGGGTTCTAGGCTTCATTAAGTCCACTTTCTATTGAAGAGGTGCAAGCCGAGCTTAACTTCCCTTTATTCACAGACACTCATAGGCTTTTTCATTTTGTGCATTCAATTTGTTATCTCAGTTTTTTCCTTTCGTTTTTCACTTTTCACTCGTTTTCTTTTCAGCTTGTGCTCTTTTTACATGCTCTACTTGCCCTACTCATTCATCATTTTCCTTATAATTCTTCTCTTTTGAACCTTATTGGGCTATGAAAGAAAGGATTTGGGCTCAATGGGCTTCTAGGGTCATTATGTCCGGTTCATGATTCGAAAGAATTAAGCTCAATTGGTTGTACCCTATGCCTATTATCTTTTACCCGTTCATTTTTAAATATTCCACTTGTGCTCCTAATTTTTCTCTTTTTTCTCTCAAAAGGTAATTTTAATTATAAAATAAGTTGTATAAGATAGATAAGATATATAGGATTGATACAATTGAGGGATAAATATATAATCAACACAATTTTGAGGTGACAAATGACCATTTGATTGCATGGTCAGAGTGTGAGTCAAGTTATCTATCACATGCCGAATTATACAAATCAAACATTAAGTTGATTTAATATATCAACCATGTTTTATTGATCACTCAAACCAAGCACCTTTTTTTGGTATATTGCTAATGTGCATTGTAGAAATTATTTTTCTATATACACTATTGCAAATAATTCATAAAAATGATAAATTGTAATATTTGATGTAAAGCTAATATGATGTGATAAAAGTAACTTTTCTAAGTACACTATTGGGAGTACCTTTATACAAAGTGAATAGTTTAGACTTTTAGGCCCCGTTTGATAGCCCTGATAAGCATAAGATAAGAGTTTTATCAGGGCGTTTGATAGCCAAGTTTACGCATCTCGGTAGCCTGTGTTTTAGGGAAGGCCCGCAAAAGCTCGTGTGTTATCTGCCCTGAACCTTAGATTACCTATCGCTCCATTTAGTCCAAATAGGTAACTTGTGACAGAGTAAAATGTCAGATTAACTTTGTTTCTTTCTCTTTGCCCCTCAAACTCCATTTTCAGAATCTTTAGGACATCGTGGTTGTCAACAACGAGCTTCTACGGAAGAGTCTTCACGAAGATTAATTTCCGTTGGTTTTCTTGACATCCTTTCGATTTGTAGCTCGGTGGACTTGGGCACGGGAGAGGGGTTTGGAGACGGGAACATCCTGCAAGATGGCGGATTTGTGGCCCCTAGCCTCGAAGGTCAGAAATGGCATCGCTTGGGTGGAATTTGGGGAAAGCTTTTTGACTAATTTGATGAGGAGGGCGTTGGAATTGGAGTTGCGGATGGTGAGGACAAAGCAGAGGGCGTGGTGGAGGATGGAGAGATCGACGGAGAAGGCGATGTCGTGTTGTCGTTGTTGCTAGAGATGTGGTAGTCTTGGAAGAGGGATTCCTTGCTGAATTCAGTGACATAGTGGACGTCGTCGAGGTTGTGGAGGTAGAAGGCGTGGTCGCGGGTCAGGTAGAGGTGGCAAATCCTCCCCATTTTGTCCGGGGCGGGTAGGATCCGCTTCTCCAAGAGGTTGATGCCATTGTCAGTGAGTAAGGCTTTGAATTTTCTTTCAACTTTGTGAGTGGGAGAAATTGGGAAAGAAGATGAAGATTGAGGGAACCTTTTTGATAAATTACTAAATTATATGTTTGCTCTACTTTTAGAATTGGTAGACTCAATAACATGATGGAACGTAGTCAAGCTTAATTAAACTTATAAATATTTTTCAAAATTTAGATAAATAATATTTATAACGATATGAGATTAATTATATATGTTTTCTCTTAAAATAAATTATTAATATAGTTAAGCTTAATTAACCTTACAAATATTTTCAAAATATAGATAAATAATAATTATTACAAAATTATAACTATCGAATTAAGATAAAAAAAATGGCGATCATTCATCATATTAGCGAAGCTATCAACTTTGCAAATGACAAGGAGTAATCTAGGGACTTATTTGGCATTTTAAACTAGTATTAGGGTTTAAATATTCATACACATATTAATGTCACTTCAAATCAGAATTATCAAACGCAAAGTTGTGGAATATGTCCATTTTATCTACCCTACCAAACACAAATCCAGAATACACTATATTGTAAAACCAAGATGACATCTCATGATTCTAATCAACTCTTTCCTATCTATTCTACTCTATCAAAAATGGCCTTAACATATTTGAAATATTCAAATCTGATTATAGTAATCAAAAGTAAACCATTGGTAAAAAAGAAAAATTTAGATTTTAACTCTAGCTAGCGAGGGCTGAAAGATTTAGGCAAGATTATTAATCTACTATATATTTATTTTTTATACAAATTAAAGTAAGCATTAATTTTTTATCATCTTATTCTTCAAATATTCAATTAAATATATTCTTAATCTATCATTTCAGTCTTAACAACTACTCAAACAATGAAGATTATGAATTAAAAGATCTGAATTATCAATCTCTTATGGATCCAACTCTTAACAGCAACAGACGACGAGAAACATATAATACACATTAAATTCTAATCCGAAAGCAATTGACATATGTGTACATATATATCAGTTTAGCAAAATCAAATCACTGGCTCTCCGCCTCCTCGTATAACCAAATCTAGGAAGGATGAATCTTGTTAGAGGCGGCGGAAGCGACGGCTTTGACGGCAGATTTCATGGAAGCCGCGGCGGAATTAACGGCGGCGTCGATATACTTGTTGGAGGCGAGAGTAGCGGCCTTCTCCAGAGTCTTGCCCATTTTGCGAGCGGCGTCGGCGAGGCTGACGAGGCTGTCGTGCTCGGCCTTGCAGGTCTGGTTCATCTCTTCCTCGAAGAGGCGGAACTCCGCCATGGCGCTCTCCATTACGGAGTCGAGGTAATCCTCAGCTTCCTCGATGCAGTCGTCGGCGCTCTGCGCTTCGTTGCGGCACTCGAGCTCAAGCTGGGCCCACTCCTTGTAGGCCTCCACCTCGAAGAGCTTCATGAGGCCTTCGATTGTCGATGGATCGAAGCTTCTGTCGCAGAGGGATTGGTCGGAGAGGAGTGTGAATTCGGAGAAGAGGGCTTCCATTATTTTTAGGAACTGTGTAAGAGAGAGAGGAGTGAGAGAGAGAGTGGTAGTGTTGTTGAGGATTTATGGTGAGGAGGAAAAGATGAGTGTGGAGTATCATATAAAGATCTTATTGGTCGCCTTTTTGTTATTGGTTTAATAAGTGGTATCTTTCTTAAGATAAAAAGTCGGAAAGAGTGTATTTACTATTTACCTTCTTTCATGAGAATGCTATGTATGTGTAATGGTCTTGGTTTTGGTTTTGGGAGTGATTTCGTTCATTTTATACATTGATAGTTTGAGTTACCTAAAAATTGGTGTGTTTGTGTGTTTTTATTTATTTGGTAACGATAACATTGAAAAAAAAAAACCAACTATGTATGTTAGATGACATTGTAAATGGAGCAAAAAATTAATAAATATATATCATGACTTTTAATTTTTTGGAAACGTAAAAGAACTATATATTTAAAATATGTGTGTACAGAAAAGGTATGCATACTTTTCACTGTCCCGTTTCCATACTAACAGTATCAATATATTTGATAGTCTTTGGCCATTATATCCTATTACACTTGGATATTTTTATATAAAGGAAAATTTGTGGAAATGCCACGTTATATTTTTGTAAATTGTGAAAAATGTGTAGAGTTAAAGGTCTATTGGATTGAAAAAGACGTGTGTTAATTTCTTTAGAAACCATCTTTTTATGAAAGTTTACCCATTATATGATTGAGTGTAGTTTTTATTTTTTCCTTTTATGATCGAGTGTAGTTAATTATTAACATTTAGGCATGTCAAGAAGTAATATTGATTAAATTTTCCTAGATAATCTTGTTATACACTAAACGAATTCTAGATAAAATACTTATAAGATTAATTAAAAGTATTTTTAAGTAAGATGTAAATTAATCACATTAATGGGTAGATACATATCGATCAACATGGTGCCATATGTGCTGGTGGATCTAATATATATATTGTGTATTGATGGCCACTTCAAGCACTTTTCTAACTCCTCATATTGATTAAATGTAAATACCTAAATACATATAAAGATTAGGTTTTAATAAATTCTCAATCTATCTCGAAAATTAGCTTTGATTATATGATTCCTGCCAAGTACAAACATTGTATGAATTCTGCTTTTTGGACGAAGGCATATTGTTATTCTTTCTTTACAATATCTATTTTTCTTTTGTTGCTAATTTTTATGATTGTTGAAAATAGTTTTAACTTAAACCCGGATATGTATGCAAATAAGTAATTTAATAAGCTAGGTCCTTCAAAATTGTTTTCAAAAAGAAAAAGAAAAGGTCCTTCAAGAACATTTTAGAAATGAATCTATATTTTAGAAACTAAGATTAGGACCTTAAATCCAGATGAAAAAAAATAGAATGGATCTCATGAAAGTTAAAGCATATATGCATTATCTAAAACAAAAGATAAAAGCACGGAGAGTGGAGAATAATTATTTCCGTTTATCTTTATCATAGTTGGGAATCTAGATCAGTGGCTTAGTGGGACCAGAGGTGTCATATTTGTCAAAGCCCATAAGCTGTCTTAATTTATCTCTAGCCAAACACAATATTTATGACCGTTGAAAGTGAACCACAAACTACTTTTTATGGCTAGACACTTTAAAGTAAAAAAGGGGTCTTGCAGTTGGTGATGAAATTACCGTTGAACAAGTATAGTTACGGTGTCTTGATTAATTAACAGTAGAATAGCAAGTTCTAAATTTGTGGGGATGACGTTGAAAGTTTACAATCGTCTTTCAATATCTATTTTGGGTAAATTATGCTAAATACCCAAAAAGAAACTATTTTTAATTGACGGATTCTTTTATAGACAGTGTGATAAAAAATGTATATTTTATGTATATTTTTTTATATTTCACCCCTAAAAAATGTATAGTTATGTATATTTTTTATAATTTATGATATATGAATCAATTTGAGTTTGGATTTATTATATAATTATGAATTTTTACGCAATGTTCTTAGTATACAGTTGAGTTTTTAAAAGAAAGTTGAAAATATGTTAAGATCAACATCATGATTTATAACTTTTAGAACATAAAATAAGTTTTTTCATATATAGGATCACATTAAAGAAATTAAAAACCTAAGTAAATGCATTATAAGGTGAACACAATTGGTAGTACACAGTTGAATTCTTAATACATAGTTAAGTTTCAAAAAGACACAGTTGAAAATATATTGGGATCAACATTATGATTTGTTACTTTTACGATATAAAAATAAGTTTTTTCATGTTTAGGTCCATATTAAGGAAATGAAAAACCTAAATAAATGTTTGTTAGGAGAACATAATTGGTAGTCCACGGTTCAATTCTTAAGAGCACAGTTAGCTATATTTGAATATCAATAGAATGAATACATGATTTTTTTTATTCAAAATTATATTTTATCATGTTTAGGACCACATTAAAGGACTAAAAAATATAATAAATATGTTTTTAATAAGACAAAGTTGAGAGTACATGGTTGTGATATTAAGATCGTAGTTAGTTATATTTATCTATAAATTATATATTTAATTTAGTTACCAAATTATTTAGAACATAACTAATATATTTATGTAGTTATAAATTTATTTATTTATTATTTTAAATTGATATATTTATTTATTGAACTAATTATTTTACTAATTTATTATATATCATAATTTTATAATATGTTAAATTACATATGTATTCATTTATATAACAATGAATAGAATATTATTTAATTTATGAATTTAGTTATCTATTTATCAAAATTTAAATTGATTAATTCATGAGGAATTAACTAGATAACTATATATATTAATTCAAAATATAATAAAAGGGTACTTTTAATTCATCAAAATAATAAATTTTATTCTGTATAATAAAAAAGATATTTTTAGACTCGAAGAATATGTTATGGAAAAATAATATATTTCTAGATTCAAGAATATTTGTAAGCTTTTGCAAAGAACAAGTGCCACTTTTGTTCCTTATAATAATAACTTTTAATAAATAAGAACAATAACTTTTATTCATTAGAACAATTACTTTTGTTCATAAGAACCGTAACTTGTATTCACTAGAATAGTTAATTTTGTTCACAAAAATAATAACTTTTATTCATTAGAATAATAATTTTTATTCACACGCACAATAACTTTTCAAAGAGCAATCATGACTTTTATTAATTATAACAAGCTTTTATTGAAACGAATAGTAACTTTTGTACATTAAAACAATAACTTTTATCTGCAAGTAAAATAGCTTTTATTTATTAAAACAATAAGTTTTATTCACAAAAATTATAACTTTGATTTGCAAGAATAATAACTTTTGTTCACAAAAAATAATGACTTTGATTCACAACAATAGTAATTTTTATGCACGAGATGAATGCATTTTATTCATTAGAACAATAAGTATTATTCACAAGAGAGTATCATTTGTATATTAGAATAATTACTTATTAACAAGAATAGTAACTTTTACTCATAAGAACAATAACTTTTATTCTTTAAAAGTAATAACTTTTATTCACAAGAACGTTAGCTTTTATTTACAAAAACAATAACTATTAATCAAAACAAGTTTCACTTTTCTTTGAACCGTAAAAATATTAGTTAAATTTTATAATATGATAAAAATAGTAATTTTTATTCATCAGAATAATAATTTTTATTCTTTATAATAAAAGTTACGTTTTTAACTGCAAAGAATATTTTATGGAAAATAATATATTTCTAGATTCAAGAATATTTGTAAACTTTTTCAAAGAACAAGTGTCACTTTTATTCATTATAACAATATTTTTTATTAATAAGAAGAAAAAAAAATATTCATTATAAAGTTACTTTTGTTCATAAGTACCATAACTTGTATTAATTAGAATAGTTATTTTTGTGCACAATAACAATAATTTTTATTCACAAGAACAATAACTTTAATTGAAAATAAGTTTCACTTTTCTTTGAATCGTAGAAATATTAGTCAGATTGTATAATGTAATATATAAAAAAAATTAATTCATCAGAACAATAACTTTTATTCTTTAAAATAAAAAAGACATTATGAAAAAATAATATATTTCTAGATTCGAAATATGTGTAAACTTTTTCAAAGAACACTTGTCACTTTTATCCATTATAACAATAACTTTTATTAATCTGAAGAGTAACTTTTATTTATTAGAACAATTACTTTTGTTCATATGAACCGGAACTTGTATTCATTATATTAGTTACTTTTGTTAACAAAAATAACTTTTATTCATTATAATAATAACTTTTACTAACTAGAATAATGACTTTTATTAATTAGAATAGTTACTTTCGTTCACAATAAGTGTAGTTTTTATTTGCGAGAACAATAACTTTTCAAATAACGAGCATCACTTTTATTCATAATAATAGTAACATTTATTAATAAAAGCAACAACTTTTGTGCATTAGAACAATTACTTTTATCCGTAAGAACGGTAGCTTTTATTCATTAGAATTATAACTTTTATTTGCAAAAGTATTAAATTTTGCTCACAAAAACTACATTTTAATTCCCAAAAAAAATATAATTTATTCATTGGAATAATAACTCTTATTCACAAGAATAGTAACTTTTAATTAAAACAAGTTTCACTTTTCTTTGAGTCGTAGAAATATTAGTTAAATTGTATAATATAATAAAAGAGTAATTTTTATCATCATAACAATAAGTTTTACACAAAAACTCCTATACACACTCCCTTACAGTGCGCGAGAATCTTCTGATTCGAATTTGACCCGGGTGCGACTCGGGATATAAAAAGAAAAAAAAAAGGTGAACCAGATGAGAGGAGTAACCCTTCTCGCGAAGCTCTGCCTTCCTTCTTGAAAGAACATGGCCAAATTCAATTACTCAAACATGATTAAAGAAGAAAATGTTTCGTTGATGGCTTTTTCGGCTAAGCCGCAAACACATTTGTCTTGCCAATATATTGTGGGTAAAATAAAGACCTAGAAGACATACAATTAAACCCTAGCTGCTACTAGACAACAAAACTGAAAACAAACAAAACAAAATAACAGAAAGGAGATCTGTCTTTAGCAGATGATCAAACAACTCCCAAAGCACGTGCCTTGTATTACTCCAAAATGTTAAGCACCACACATCAATATTTCTTTCCAGGTAGGTTTATGAGGGTGAGTTAGATCCTTTGCTTTGACTGAGTGCATGGCTTCTTTAGCTTCTTCATTATATACCAAGTGTTATGTCCACGAGAGTTCGAGACTTCTTCATACTCGAGGGTGACGCTCATGTTAACACTGTTGAGGTTTGTATATTGAAAAGCATGCTTGAGTTGTTTTGCATTAAAAACCTTTTTTTTTCACATTTTGAGGAGAAATTTAACATTGTCACGTGGTTTGCTTTTTTTGGTTGTGGATGCTTATTCTGAAGCATATAATTATAAATTGAGCAAACAAGTCCTCCTTCCATATTATAGACTGAATGGTGGATCTATGATCACAGAAGATCTTTCAATTGGTTCCTTATATAAAAAATTAAGTTCTCAACCTATATAGACATTGACAATCAATCATGAAAGGTTGTAGTGTTGATCCGAAGTTATCTTGGCCAACTGATGACACTGAGTATGGTATAACAATGAAATGGATTACAGTGAGATACATACTTCTACGCTGTGTAAATGAAGTATAAGGTTTCAGCGACTGTTTATTTCTTAATCTATATAAGTAACATTGAGCATACAATATTGATTATGCATTGCTTTGACTTATCAATAGGTGTGGATTATTCGTAACCCTAAGTAATTTCTAATATCTTGGGCAGTGGTAATTAATATCTAGCGATTCTAGTATTGTTATTAAACAGAATTGTGTCTCGGGAGACCCGAGTTGATAATATCCCCAAGAGGACATCGAAAAAGGAACTCATTATACAAATCTGCGCAGTTGGAATTTATTCCAATATAATAAATAAAATTTTGAACTGAACTACTCTTGGATAAAGAGATAAATTAATTAAATCTAGCAGGTGTTTTAATTAATTAATGGATATTGAAAATCTTGAACACGAGAAATAATAAATTAGAAAGGAGCCATATTCATAGTGTTGTACAATATTAATCCTATAGAGGAATTAATTTATATTAATGGACTTAATTAAGTTGGACTCAACTTAAAGAATTAAGGCCATTGTGAGGCCCAGTCCTAATCCTTCTTGGAATCCATGACCTAACCCAACAAACCTTATACATAGGGGTGGAGAGAACAAAAATTACAGGCCAAGCACAAAACATAAATTTTCGTCTCCCCCCAAGTGTACTCATCATTAGTGATTTTCTAGTCTCCACCCACTCTATAGAGGTTGATAGAATATTGCCCACACTATATTCAAAATATAAGAGTGTCATAGGTAAGAAGATCATAAGGATGAATTGTTGTGGATGAGTGGTGATAGTTACAAGCAATTTACAACACTAACAACAAGAAGAGTCCGCAAGCAAGGTAATCATCTTAACTCTATGAGCATGCCTAGAGATTTACTTTACATGTCTGGTGCCAGTCTAAATGATTTCTAGTAGCTAATTAGATCTGTTAATTAAATTTGAATATCATTATTAAGATCCTCAGCAGTCAAGAGAATCCTTCATTGGAGCTCCCCCAGCAAACACAACCCCTTAATTCAAGTGAAGATAGTGGACAGATTCCAAGCTTGTTCCTTAACTTCGAGAAGAATTGATAACTTAACGGCTTGGTGATATGTCAGCTACTAGATCAGAAGTTGGGACGTGCTATAGGTCGATAGCCTTTGCTGCAACTTTTTCTATAACAAAATGGATGTCAAGCTCGATGTGCTTCGTGCGAGCATGAAGCACTGGGTTCGACGCGAGGGTAATAACACTTAAATTGTCAACCCAAAAAATTGGTGATGTCTTGGGCTTGAGTCAGAGCTCAAAGAGGAGAGATGTGATCTTAGTGATCTCAGAAGTCACTTGAGCAAGACTTCCGTACTCGGCTTCAGTGCTCGGCCGAGACACAACATGTTATTTTTTGGAGGACAATGAAATTAGATTTCACCCATGGTAGATTGAATAACCGGAAACAGACCTTCTATCATACAAATACACCGCCCAACCTGAGTGCAATAAAGCCGTGATCGAAGAATGATATCATTGAATATATAAGCCATAGTCGACAGAACCAGCAAGATACCAGAGGATCCATTTAATAGCCTTCCAATGAGTGTCGAGAGGACTAGACATATATTGGCTTACTCTATTGACACTGAAGCTTATCTTTGGACACGTGATTGTGACGTTTTGAAGTGTACATATAGTGTTGCGATAAAGTCGTCCCTCAAGAGTTGGATGCCCATCTGACTTGCACAATTTGGAGTTTGAAACCATTGGGGTTGGGCATCCTTTAGAAGTGACATTTTAACCTTGTGCAAGATGTCTTCGGTATAAGCCCCTTGACTAAAGTGCAGCCGAGTTGCTATTTTGGTGACTTCAATCCGTAAAAATTGCTTAACTTCACCATGATCCTTAAGGCAGAAACATTGGCCAAGTTCATCAATTACCTTGAGGATTGCAGAGGGAGCATTTCCTGTGATCAACATATCGCAACATATCTTAAGAGGTAAATTACCTTAGTGTTGATAATACGAAACAATAAGGAAGTATCGGCTCTTGATTGAGAAAACTCAAGCTTGAAGAGGGCAGATTGAAAGGTTGTGAACCAAGAACACGAAGCTTGCTTGAGTTTGTAAAGAGCTTTGTTGAGCTTGCAAACTAGGTGCGGAGAGCCATGTTCAAAACCTGACAGTTTACATATATAAATATCCTCATGAAGATCACCATGAAGGAATGTGTTGTTGACATACCTCAATTAATAGCAATGCTTAAAATAAGATGAATTGTATTCGGTTTAACAACTGGACTAAACGTCTTAGTATAGTCAAACCCATGCTATTGGCTGAAGCGTTGAGAAACTAGTCTCGTTTTATAGCAGACAATGACACCATCGGCATGGCGTTTGAGGCGGAAGATCCAAGTTCAGCCAATTACATTCTTTCCAGGAGGTAAAATAGTAAGAACCCAAGTGCGATTGCTAATGAGAGCCAAAATTTCCTCAACCATAACCTTTTTCTAAGGGGGAAAGAGAACAGCTGAAGCAGTGCAAGTAGATACAAATGAATGGTGAGGAGAGACGGTAGTCGAGAAGACTTTTGGTTTAAAAATTCCAGCACGAGTGCGAGTAATCATAAGATGTTGAAGGTGGGTGCTGGTTGTGGTGGGAAAGGAGATGAGGTAGGAGTACTGGAAGGAGTAGGAATCTCTGAGGATGGAGTTGAGAGCATGGGTGGTGAGTAAGCAAGCGGTGAATTGGACGAGCGATCGGGAGAGTCAGGGGGTATATCGAGCTGAGTATGTTGTATTGGGATTGATGAACAGAGAGGTGTGGAAGGAAAAATAGGTAGATGCAGGGGTAAAGTATAAGAGATGGGGTGATGGTATGAAGTGTGGTTTGTAAGGAAAGGAAAGCAAGTTTCGTCGAAGACAATGTCTTGAGAAACAACGACTTTACCTCTTTAACAAAGCTTTGTACCCTTTGTGTGCATGACTATATCCCAAGAAAACAACACTCTCCAATCTGGGCTGAAGTTTGTTCCGATTGTATGGGCGAAGATATGGACAACAAAAGCAGCCAAAGACTTTAAGAAAATGGTAGTCATGCTTAATGTTATAAAGCTTTTCAAAGGGAAAGACATAGACCAAGATATGAGAAGGCATACAATTGATGAGGAATACAACCGATGTGAATGCATAATCTCAATATTTATTCAACATTCCAGTGTGTGTGAGCAAAGCTAAACCAGTTTCAACCACATGCTTGTGTTTCATTTCAACAAGGCCATTTTGTTGTGGCATATAGGGATATGAGACTCAGTGAGAGATGCCAAAGTCCCATAGGAAAGTAGTGAGGATTTGAAATTCCCCACCCCAATCCGACTGTAAAGTCTTAATTTTGGAGTTGAATTGATTTTCCATTGAGTTCTTGAAATGAAGGAAGACATCTTTCACTTCACTCTTTGATATCAATAGGTAAATCAAAGTATATCGACTGTAACGATTGAAAAAAGTGACATAATATGTATACCCATTATGAGAGACTGTTGGAGATGGTGCCCAAACATCGGTGTGAACAAGATGAAGATGAGAAGTGTGTTTAGTTCTAGAAGGAAGATAAGGTGATCTATGGCTTTTGGCCACACAACAAGAATGACAAAGAATACTTTTTCTCATTGAATCAAAGCAAATGTTACAAGCAGATAAAGCCTTTCTTACAAAATCAAAAGAGTAGTGCCCAAGTTTGTTGTGCCACAAGTCAATTGGCGACAAAACATTCAAAGAAGAGAAACTACAATCAACAGAAGCTACAAGAGTAGAAAGTCTGCTACATCCACTATAGCTTGGAGGAATGTGGGAAGACGATGACTTGAAAGTTGATGATAAAGCTTTGTGCACGAAGAAACAGTAAAGGCCCGATCAAATGTTCCCTTGAGAATGATGTGCTTGGTGTCCTAGTCCTTCACAAAACAACAAGAGGGGTGAAACTCAAAGAAAACGTGATTGTCCTTGGCGTACTAAGAGACGCTAAGGTGATTTTTTGTAATGTCCCAAATGAGCAAAAGATTTTTGAGAAAAAGTGTTCAAGATTTAGGTAATGATGATGACCGAAACTGAGATTCCCTTACGTGTGAGATTTTTAAACCAAAACCATTACCAAGATGTAAATTGTTATCTCCAAAGTGCTCAGATCCAATGTTCAAGTTGGTGGGATCCTTTGAGACGTGATTTGAGGCACCGGAGTCTGGATACCACGACGTCCCCACTGCTCCATCAAAACTGAACTCTGTGGGAGTGTCATGTGAAGCAGATCCATGATAGCCAGCATTGCTTCTTGCCGTATAGGGGATTCCCTTCCCTTTGTTGATTGGATTGAACCATATTGGCAGATGGCGCGAGCCATCAACATTGATAGTCATGTATTTGGTAGATTCAAGCCTAGACTCAAAGATAAGCAAGAGTGCACTCACATCCTGTACACTCCATCCCTCCATTTTTGACATTATTGTAACCATTACTGATTCGTACTTGGATCCCAACCCTGTAAGAATATGCATAATCTGATCCTCCTCTAGGATCATACCGATCCCAACAAATCACAGCATATTTTAATTTTGTTCAAATATTCACGCATGGCTAGCGTGTCTTTCTTCAAGGTTTGTAGTTGAAGTTTATATTGCATAATCTTCTCCTTCAATTGGCTCGCAAATCTTGTTTCAAGAGCACGCCATATCTCTTGACTAGTGGTAAGTCCCACCACCGAAATCATTTGTGGATGAATACTTTGCTCACCAATGAGGTAAGGTTAGAGACCATAGCCTTGAACGATTGCTAAGATTTGTTGCTTTCAGATTAGGAAGTTTCCATCCGATAGCTTTACCTAAATCGGATGGTTCCAAGGTAGAACATGAATCACATTGAGTTGTGAAGAAGAGGAGTAATGGGTTGTGGCATTTGAGTTTGTAGACTCCTGCCATAATTTATACGTTTGAGGAGAAGAACGGAAGAAGGGTAAATAAGGAGACAAAAATATTTGATAGATCTGATACCATGAAAGAACATGGAAATTTAATAACTCAAACATGATTAAAGTAGAAAAGGTTTCATTGATGGATTTTTCGGCTAAGCCGCAAACACATTTGGGGTTGCCAATATATAGTGGGTACAGTAAAGACCTAGAAGGCATACAATTAAACCATAGCGCTACTAGACAACAAAATCAAAAACAAAGAAAACAAGATAACAGAAAGGAGATCTTTCTTTAGCAGATGATCGAACAACTCCCAAAGCACGTGCCTCGTATTGTTCCAACATGTCAAGCACCACACATCAATATTTATTTCCAGCTAGTTTGGGAGGGTGAGCTGGATCCTTTACTTTGATCGTGTGCATAGCTTCTTTAGCTTCTTCGTTATTTTTTAAAGTGTTACGTCCACGAGAGTTCAAGGTATCCTCACAACCAAACCATATCCCCAACACACTGCATGCCTTATATCCAAGGTATCAAAATCTCAAATTATTTAACTTAAAAATTAGACAAATCTTGCCACCAGTGCTAACATCGCGGAAATGAAGGCAGACTAAGAGACTATAATCCATTATTCGTTCTGTCTCCAGTATTTCACAGTCGCTATCAATTTTTCTAGAAATTTGATGCAAGAAAGGAAATTAGGAAAGAGCAAATGTGATAAAATGCAATAAACTATACATAAAAGAAGAGAAATGTAAAGTAACTTGATAAGTTCTTGATACCAATTTGTTTGCAGCTTAAATACATAGTTCAAGTCAAGGTCTTTCAAGGTTGTGGTCTCATCGATATCTCCCGTAAGCTTATCAGTTGTGCGGCCATGGGAGGATCCTTTCAAATTGAACCTTCTACGTATTCGATACTCTGAGGAGAACAAATTCCCATCACAATGAACCGCGTCTAGTAGTTCACAGATGTGATATAAATTAGACTGGATAAATAAACATATATAACCTACAATAACTAAAATTTCAGCAACCACCACATACCTTGACACCACCCACTAGTTTCGCACAATGAACTCCATATAACTTCGTCACCCGAGAAGTTTCATAAGGACAGACGTGTTAATAGTAACTAGGAAGCATCTTTATAAGCACCTACAAGAACAAACAATCAATCAACTTTAGAGATATACAAGCAATAGGGACCCTAATATTTTTATAACTACAGTAGCCAGGTTGTATTTCAAAAATGCTCTAAAGCATCTTCACATTCCAAATTTTAACAAGTCAAAAAGAGAAAGCAACCAACCTTGACTTCTAATTTCTTCACAATTTCGATCATGAAACGATCATCCAGTGTTAAGTAAAAGAAACTTGCACTTTTCCCAGGAGATGAAAGCTCCCTCAACGCATCGTTCCCACAAATGGCTAAAATGTAATCCATAGGATCTATTTGAAATAATTGCCTTAAATGTCTGATAATTCACAAATTTTGATTGGAAAACTCAGCAATAAACTCAAACTAAAGAACATTACAAAATGAGTCAACTGCAAATTGTTAATTAGCTAAACATAACAGGATTGTAATCCTTCCACCGGAACTCATCGGACTGATGCGGCGGCGTGATTTTCGATCATTCGGAAGGAAACCTAGTCCAGAATTTCTCCTTCGTATCAAAATCACTCAGCTTGAGATTGTGAAAGTTGGAAGCATGCTTCCCGACAGGATACCTTCAAAAAAAATACAAAAAAATCAAATAAAAACCAACCTATATATAAATAAAATCGGTGCATCTGACTAATAGAGAGATTTAAAGCAAATGTAGAACTAAAATTAAATCCAGATCGCATTGAAAACTGTAACATTTGAACTCTTTAAAAGAGAATACCGAAAGAAAATGCAAAAATAACACATCCGAAAAAGAAGAAAGAAAAAATACATCTAAGAAACGTGTGACACCCCTTACTCGATTACAAAATAATCGAATAAGTGACGTCATGATGCGATAGGTTTCACCTGATTTTTAGATAAACAAAAATCCAAACATATATCCACCTCGTCAAAGTGACAATCAGTCACAACCAAAGCATAAATATACACATATAAAATCTGCACGGCAGATTCAGAAGATTTTATCAACGTAATTCAAAAGTCTCTCCTGACATGCCACCAACTTATGTACAATATTTACACAAAACGAATCAGTGACTTGACAGGATTGTAGCTGCTGAAACGACGAGAAATTTAACCTGCAAAATATAATCCTGAAAGGGGGGTGAGCTCACTAGCTTAGTAGTATAATCCACGGTAGAACTAAATATCAGAAATTAAATAAATGCTATGCAATTTATGTTTGATCTGAATAGTTCCAATATCTTATTAACCAGAAGTAAGAAATCTTACGTCACAATATAATAACAGTTATATCAGCAATCAAACCAAATCAGGATATCACATATTGTGCAGATTATCATATATTGTACAAGAATTTACTTCAGCATTTAGTCCCAATCAGGGCATCGCAATTTATATCTGAATATAAGTCAAACGAGCCAGCAATAATATATAATTTCACAATTTCAGAAGATATTCAGCTCGTTGCAGAAAATTCTCAGTAACATATTTATCAAAACACGAATCATCACATATAGCCCCAAAATATGCTGAGTGACTGACACGGGTACACGGACCAAATCAATCACAGATTGAGTCGTAGTTCTTGCCCTTGTAAGGACACCATCCAGAACACGGACCAAATCAATCACAGATTAATCATTTTTTCTTCAACTCCCAGTTAGGAACCAACCCATGGAAGGTCACTTTATTTTGAATATTCCAGATGAACCACGAGATGACATAAAACATAGAAATCCAAAGCTTCTTATCAAGCTTGCAGAAAGGGGTTTCCAACCAACTCAGAGGCACGCCAATGGTTTTTTGGGTAAGCATAGGGATATGTTCTATCGCTCGCAACAATAATACAAAAGGCTGCTAGAAACCTTGCTGATTTATTCACTTATATGTCAGATGAAGAATCAAAGACAATTAGTGAAGCATTCTTTCATCCAAATACAACGTCTTGGAAAGAGCTCTCAAAAGTGAGATTGATTCTATCATGAAGAATCATACGTGAGAGTTGAGCGATCTCCCAGAAGGTTGCAAGCCCTTAGGATGCAAATGGGTCCTTAAAAGGACGTACAAAGCAGACGTCGCTATTGATAAGTTTAAAGCTAGACTGGTGGTCAAGGACTTTAAACAAAAGGAAGGGTATGATTTTTTCGATACCTATTTGTTTGTAACAAGAATTATTTCTATGTGTATGCTTTTTGTTGTTGCCGCTCTGCACAATATTGAGATTCATCAAATGGATGTAAAAACTACATTCTTGAATGGTGAATTAGAAGATGAAATTTATACGGAACAACCCGAAGGGTTCGCTGTAACAGGTCAAGAAAAGAAGGTGTGCAAACTTGTTCGGTCTTTATACGGGTTGAAGCAAGCGCCTTTGCAGTGGCACTTGAAATTTGATGAAGTAATGTTGTCAAACAGTTTCATAGTCAATGAGTGTGATAAATGTGTGTACATCAAAGGCTCACCTGGCACCTATGTTGTCGTTTGCCTTTATGTAGAACACATACTGATCATGGGCACTAACAACCAAATTATCGTTAATGCGAAACATATATTGAAACAAAATTTCGACATGGTCGATATGGGTTTAGATGATGTGATTCTTGGAATAAGAATTCTAAGATCATTTGAAGGAATTGTCTTGTCACAATCTCATTATATTGATAAAGTTCTCAAGAAATTCAATGTGTTTGATAGCTCACCAGCTAAGACTCCATTGGAACTAAATGTACATCTAAGCAAAAATAGGGGTGAAACTATTTCTCAAGTGGAATATGCAAGGATCATTGGTAGTATGATGTATATAATAAATTGCACTAGACCTGATCTTGCATGTCTCGTCAACAAATTGAGCAGGTACACAAGCAATCCTAGCAAGGAACATTGGAAAGCTCTGATAAGATTTATGAGGCACTTGAAGTATACTCTTAACTTTGGGCTGCTCTACACGAGATATCCCCTATATTTGAAGGGTACTGTGACACGAATTAGATTTCTAACTCGAAAGACTCGTTTTCGACGAGTGGATACATGTTCACAATTGGGGATGGAGTGGTTTCATGGAAATCCGCAAAATAAACTTGCATAGTCCGATCTACCATGAAATCCGAGTTCACTGCGTTGGATATAGCTACAAAAGAGGTTGAATGGATTATTAATTTCCTTGAAGATATTCCATGTTGGAGTAAGTCGGTGTCGTCAATGATGATCCATTGTCAAAGCCAAGCAGCTATTGGTAGGGCGCTGAATTGTGTGTATAATGGTAAGTCTCAATATATACGTTGAAGGCACAATACCATTGGACAATTGATCTCAAGTGAGACCATTTATGTGATTTTGTTAGGTCAAAAGATAACCTAGCCGATCCATTAACCAAATGGTTAAATCGAGATCAGATGTTCAAATTGCTACAAGGAATATGACTGAAATCCACATCTTAAGGATGACTGTAGTGGTAACCTAACCATGATGACTGGAGATCCCAAGAACTTAATTCAATGGGAAAACTAAGCTATAAAAATCCGTATAGTGACACTCAAAAGACTAAGTTTTATTCATTTCCTAGAAAGCATTGCGTGCTGTAACCTGCACGTGGTAAAAGATTATGTCTTTGACTTTTAACGATTCTTGGAAAGCCTCGAGCAGGTGGAGTATGGTAGGATAATTGGTAAAAGATCGCCTATGTAAGTGAGAAGTGTGAGCAGCTTCAAATGTTGTTAGTCACTTATGAATCCAAAGAGGTTGTCCATGGCTGAAACGGACATGAACGTGAGAACTGATGGGATTGCGACAATATTGTGTTAATACCATTGTCTTGGTATACACCAGGGATGAATAGTTCAAGGTATCGCATCCACTAGTCCGCCAGTATGCCCGATAGTGTTAACTAAGGAAAGTTCAAAACCACAAGTTACCTATCCCGATATAATATTGTGTCACTAGAACTAAGCTGTGTGTATATATTCATACATATGACATTTCCATTCATGTGGGGGATTGTTGGAATTAAGTGAATGTAAATGGGGCTTTTGGCCTTTCATTTGCTAGATGTTTAATGGTGGCTTAGACCTTTGGCCTTTGGTTTGCTAGAGGGTAATGGCTACCATTATGGCTAGTCTTTTCACATGCATTTAGGTGCCTATATAAGGCCATTCTTGGAGAAGGAGGAGAACATACCAACACAAAGTTTTTCTTTTCTCATTCTCATTTGCATTCCTAGTGGTTTTTAGAAGCATAAAGCTCCTTGATTTTTGGTGTTAATATACAATAGATGAAAGCCGTTTTACCTTTGGGTACGATACGTCATTCCGTGAGCACTAGTCGGGGCGTATCATGTCTTACGAATAGAAGTCCACCTCGACTCAACTTATAGAGTTTGCATTATTTATTTCGTTTAAAGTTATTATTGTAATTTTTATTACTATCTCTCTTTGAGTTCCGAGTTGTAATATAAAATGAGTTCTATCTTGTATCTATTTTCTAACACCTGCCACCGTGGACCACCACCTCCACAGCCACCCATTTTCCCTTGCTTATCGTCTCCCATTAGAATATATCAAGTACCATTTCAAGTGTGATGTGTGTTTCAAGGACTTACTTCCTATATATTGGGCCTATCATTGTGAGATTTACAGATATGTTGCCCATATCAACTGCGCCATCTCAACATCTCCCCTCATCATGTAAGATCCGACGAGTCTTTATATTATTATTTTTAATCAAATTTTGAGATAATTGCAATTTGAATCTCAAGCATTGAATTTTGATTCAAATTAGGTCCAATCTTTAAAGTTTTTTTTACTTTTAATATCTCAATATTTGGATATTTGTCGCTTCAATTTCGCCAAAAGAGTTTAGAGTAGATCTGATCGAGATTTAGACATTCATCATACGTCAGAACTCAAAATTGCTTAAGCACTTTTGAAGTTAAAGTCTGGATTATCCTCTCTTGTTGTCAATTTGGTCGACGAAGATCTGGTGATCAAGTAATTGAGTCAAAAGTTCGAGCTGCAATTCATGACATCCAACGATAAAATTGACAATAGGAAAATACAACCAGATAATGAGATTCAAAAAACCTCAATTAATTTTGTGTTTCAAACATTGGATGTACATCCAAATTTCATCCCCAATAGATATGCAAAAAGTTTGAGACATAATCACTAAATCGCTTTAAAAAGTATGTATCATTTGTAACAAAGTCTAATATGTGGATCCGGATGTCATTGTGTTTCCCATAAATGACGCAGCTGAAGACCTCATTGGACCTTTCATTAAGAAATTAGGAGTAACAGTCATCTCTCATGATAATGAGATCGTCAAAGGCAAATACAAATATCATAATCCCAATCATCAATTACGTTTAATCTCAACCCCACTGCATGATCCATAAGAAAAAGACGACGACGACGACGATGATGATGACGATGTTGATCTTAACTATAGGTTAAAATCAAAATTAGTATATGATGGATGCACCGCACTAATTTTATCGTCAAAGAAATACATAAGTTGTGATGAATACAAATCTTTCTCCAATTATGTTGCTTCCAATTACCACCCAATGCCCCTCCCACCCACTCCACCAAGAACCTCATCACATCCTAACCCTTCAAACTTATCCCACACTCGACTTTGTTTACTGCAACATCTATCGTTTCGATACAAATGAGCTCTTCTATAGATGCAAAAAGTGTAGCTTCAAAGTAGATATCAAGTGTGTTTCTCTACCCGACACCATAAAACATGCAGCTTACACACACCATCATCTCAACCTGCTCACTTAAGAGATAACGATGGAATATAGTTACTCCCAACGCATGTGCGGTGCATGTGGTTTTCAGACACATGCCTCTGTCTGCTACAGGCGTGATGTCTATCAACATATTGCATTCTTGGTGTGCGTTTTTGCCGCTAGAAGTGAGTAATCGTAGATGGGATAAACACCTATTGCCGCTAAGTTTCGATGCTAGCTTCAACCATTCTAGTGACATCTACTGCGAAATCTGCGAATGAGAGATGAATCCCAAGATGTTGATGTATCACTGCCAAGAATGCGATGTTTCCATCATTCCCAGATGCTTGCCGATGGCGTCGGCCGAGTATCGAGACATCAAATTTGGGCAACGATATAATTCAGGGGCACTTCACTACCGCCTTGTCGCACATCAACTAACCAATAAGCTGCGTTGCGGCTTCTATGGCAAAAGTAAGGTTCATGGTACCTGTGGATTTCAGTGTGCTTCACACAAATGTGACTTTTTCATATGTGATTACCCATGTGGTACAGATCACAGGGTTGTCATTCATGCCATTGATTGAGGAAAACTCATATTTAGATTATTCTATACCTCTATCACTCTTTAATAAAGAATTAAGTTATGCATGCACTTGCTCATAGCTAATAGTACTCAGCTTCATATATTATAGCACTCTCTGCGTCTCGTTCGAAGTATCTCACTTTCTTTTTTGAGTTGCCCCATTTCAATTTACTAAATAATAAGAGCTTTTACTTGTGTGATTAGTTGTATAATTGAATTTGACTTTTCTCTCTCTTTATAAAAACATATATAACTCAATATGCTTTATATTTTAATAACCTTCTTAATACTCATGCCCAAAAGAAATGAGGCATTTCAAATGGGACGTTGCGAGTAATTCTTAATTTGGTCATCAAATTTTACTGATAATACATGATAGAGTATATAATATTGTTCTGTCTTAGCTATAAAGATTAATTTTAGTTGTGGATTATTTGACCATCTTATACAAAATTAGGACTAATCTAGTAACAATAATATTGACGATGAAATGTAAATCAATTGGTAAGATGTTTCTCCTCAAATTAATAAATTGAGAGTTCGAGCCATTTATATTTAGAAAAAAAAAACAATGTAAGTAATTAGCTAGAGGTCTTCAATTTCTTTTAGTATCTAAACATATTAGACTAGTATTGATATATATATATATATATGCACTATGGTCAAACCATGACCCTATTGCATAACTAAGACCAATAAATCACCATCCGATCACGAAATGGAAGGCCAAGATTTGATTACGCCAAGTATCATTATTTAGTGTCATCAATGTCATCATAAGGGTATAAGAGTAAAAAAATTAAAAAAAGCTTGTGGTTAAGAATGGAAGTCCCGTGTAATCAAACCACTAAAATCTTGGAAGATCTAGCCGCAAATCTCATATTAAATAATACACTTACCATAAAAAACAGAAATAATAACTCCACTAAATCTATTAACAATATTTTTTTCCGAAAATATTTCAAAATCTTATCGGACTGTGTATGATGATTATAGTGACAACGTATAATAATATTATTGGTTTGTTACGATTATTCGTCGTAAGCTATGTAATGATATATAATGTGTAAAATTATTGTTGTACAAAATATCATTAGTCCTATTTTTACCTTCATCATATTATAATAATTGTATCATCATATAACGTAATGCACATCATTATAATGCTTTGAAAATAAAAAATATATCATAGAATATATATACCTTATATCAGTTGTTACCAAATTTGTTGTGTTAATTAACATACCTAAAAATAAGGAAGTTACCATATCTATTAAATGAAATACAAATCACGTCTCTATAAAATATGAATAGAATTATTACTACGATTTTGAATAGACTAAACTATCCTTTTTATTTTAAATAAATACAATATAAATTCTACATGGCATGTTTGCATCCTTTAGATCTTACAAATCGACGGTTTCCGTTCAGTCTCTGTTCTGCAATAAGAAAATGTTCTGATTTAAATAAATATATATATATTGGAAAAAGCTCTAACGTACACGTGAAATTAAATACTTCGTTACTTTAACCTTTGTTTTATTATCAACATGCCTTTGTCGTTCTCATCAATATTTTACTCTTGGTTCGTCAGTTAATTATATATGACAATAATTAAACCATCTTAATTTTACCTGAAACAAATTAATTAGTAATTACAAATTAACTTGTGGTTGTTCTTTAACCCTCCGTTATTTGAGTAACTTCTTCTCTTTCAAATAAACTTTTATCTTAACTAGTATCAAAGATGTCACAGAAATCTGAAGCCATTATCTCGGTGCACTGTGCTCCTGTAAAATAGCTTGCAAATACCAAGAAAAAGGCAAACTGCAAACATGATTTTTCATCTTAATTATGATATAATCAGGGGCGTATCTACGAAGGGCTAGTATCAAGTTGAAGCCCAATGCAGGTCCAAAATATTTCCTTATACTCAATTCAAATAAATTGAGATGCGCAATGAAACGAAGAAAATCTAATTGAAATACCTCAATACTATGATTTGAACTTTATGCATTTAAGTCTCACATGACACAACTTGTGAAAATATAGTATAAAATATATAATTTAACACATGGAAATAATTTCATCCCACTTGTCATCAAATTATGGATTCCCAAATATAAGTAATAAGCAGCAGTATAAAGTTAGGTGGAATAAATCCTTGAAAGTTGGAGGAACAAGTGTATATTCGTAAATTTTGTTAAAACATGAGCTAACAAAAATAAAAGGCAATGACAATAGTATTATTCCACATGGCTTTTTTTTCTTTTAATTAAAAAGAAATAGTCGTAGGCCTTATGACTAGGGCGGGTTGCACAATTTGTAAATCTGATTTGTCAATTGAATCTTCGTGATTAAGCTAATTCTCACAAACGCACAGCCCCCACCTGAATAAAGCCGACTCTGACCCTCCAACCCCCACCAATACACACAATACACAACGCACACATACGCGCGCGCGCGCGCGCACACACACATATATATATATATATATATATATATATATATATATATTGGGTGAAACTTACTTACAAATACTTAACTACGATCATATATCAACCGTTGGATTAAGAAAATAACGATCTAGATTAACTCTACACGTATATCATTACATTGTTACCTTAATATCAGCAGAAGGGTATAATTGTAAACAAAATCCCACGATTTAAGAAAAGATCATTAAATAATGAGATTGACCAATCTAACGTATTTGTAAATAAATCCCACAATTTATCCTAATTTATACCAAAACAACTATCATTACATAAAATATCTTTATTTTTAATAATAATATAATAAATTATAAAATTATAAATAATAAAGAAATTATAATGCTTGTCCAATATGTATATCATCATAAATGGACG
>JAYDZE010043198.1:0-26590 GCA_034509125.1 Monilaria moniliformis | reverse complement strand
GTAAAATGCGAAGATGAAAAACAAATAAAATTTGGGCAGATTGGGCCAGCTAGCCCAATTTCTCTCAGGCCCTTAATTTGACAACCCAATAGTTTAAACGAATAATTGAAGAAAAAGTTAGGGACTTGGGCTAGACATTTCAAACTCCAAAGCCCACAAAGTGTATCTGAAAAAATATTTGTCATATTATTTTAAATTATTTTATTACAACAAATACAAGAATATTTCAAGTGGCAAAGAGTTGGGATGCACTAATTATACATCATATGACAACTCTTGTGTCTAAAAGAACTGCCACTTAAATAAGAAAAGAACCTATAACTAAATTGTAGCTAAATGCTTACTATTTTTGTAGAATGAGAATCTACATTGAATGTTGCTGTGTGTAGTCATGAATTAGCGTCCTGTGGGGGTTGGATAACGGTGATTTCTACTGCTGAGAATTCTTCATCTTGTGAAAACATCCCTTCTTGATCTTGATCGCATGGAATGCTCATGGCTGGACTTGCTGCTGAAACAACTCCGACTCCACCATCAGGATTTGGCGTTTCCTTTGGTGAGAAGGATTCACCTTTCACCCTCGAAAAAATTCTAGCAAGCCCGAGAAGCTTTTCCTTGCTTGAAGCAGTAGATGCTAAAACATACCGATTCTCATGCAAGAAACGGGACAAGAATATAGCCAGAGCTAGCGTTGATGACACCCCAGCAATGACGAAGAGCCCCTGAAAACTGTCTACATTGAGGCTCTGCGAGGTGCTCAGAGCTCCATCGGCATTGGGGCAACTTGCATCACCTAGCCATGCCTTTGTAATCCTCACCATTGATTCCTTATCCTCTTTCAGCCTCAAGATCTCGCGTGAAACATCAAAAACCAGTGGCGAACCCTTTGGAAATGCCTGCAGATTTTCAATATAACTTATTAGCTCAACAATCTCGAATGATGAGAAGCAAGATGGATAAGTGGTGGAAGATATGGGACTTACGAATCCAAAGCCGGAAGTTGGATATATTGGACCAATCATGGTGTACTTATCGCAGTGCTTGGAAAGGAGAAGCCTAATGTAAGGGAGTTCATCAATAATTGCACCTACTCCTCCGTTTCTGCTGCCAATGGAGAGAGCTTCATGGAATTGATCCAAAGTGCTATAGTTTTTTAGCTTGGAGGTTTCGAAAAAGTAGTTTTTGTTCAAGAATCCACTAACAAAGGAGCCTGTTTGGTAGCCAACAAACTCTTCATTCTTTATCAGGTCATTCACATCGTTGATTTTAGGCTGCAGTTGATCTACTGTTAGCATGGACGTCAAGTTTGCAGTGTAACTTGATGACAAAACCAGCACCACGAACACCCATACGATCACCACAAATCTTGTCAAGTTGCTCCTCAATTTCTCCCCTGTCATAATAAGACGAACTAGTTTAGCTTCACAAAGAAGAGAATGAGTCTTTAAGGACTATATGTATCAGAATTCTTGACTTACTGTGTGCAAAAACAAGCGTTGAAAATGAGAACCAGAATATCATCCCAACTTGCTGCTTAGGTGGACCCCGGAATGCTTTATTTACGCGATGCTCAAGAACCCAAACGACAAATCCAGTGTAGACAAAGAACGCGCCAATGGTTAGCCAGAGGCCGGTTGTTAGAGGTTTCATAAATATCCAAGCATTCTTCCTCTCATTAGGCTTGATTGGGACAACGATGGCAATTCCAGATTCTGAGTAAGGAAATGTGAAATGTACGTACTCGGATCTGTTAACTGTGATCGTTATATCTCCCACCACTGCATCAAGTTTCTGTTCATTGTTGAGAGGACTTTTAATAGGTTAGAATCTTTAAGCAACAAGGGCAAAAAGTACAAAAGAAGTATATAAAACAAAATAGCTTATGCTTTTACCTCTTCGTCTAATTTCTGAACAAGTTTATCATAACCTCCATCATCTGTATCAATTGAAACATATTCGACTGGGACATAATACGGAATTTGTTCCCATGCCTTCTCAAAAACATCAATGGCAAAACCCTTTGGGTCAACAACACCTGTTTCTTCATTCTTTTCAACTTCAATGAATTCATTGAAACCTCTTTTTGCTGGAACTCCAACTCTCAACTTTTCCCCACTCACAGGAATTTCCCACCCTTTAGGCACTTTTTTTTGTTTCCCTGGCCATACAATGGGGTCGAGATTTTCCTTTTCGGTCGAGCAATTATCTTGATGATCATCTGGCTTAAGCTCCCTTGAGATTCCACATTGTTCAGTCCAGAATCCAACTGGGATTTCTTTCTTGCCATTCACATTAACTATCTCAAATGCAGACGGCTGCAGTTGGCCGTTACTTATGTTAAAATCACCACTCAGCCCTTTGGATGTGTGGTTTCTGATCCAACCAACAAGTGATGGTCCAGCCAACGATGTTCCTATTGCTCCCAAATCTGTCAAATTTCCACTATCAACCGATCTATTGAACTGGGGGGATGTCACACCAGCTCGTTCGATTGCCTCTGCCAAAACTGTGATGCTATCATATGCCCACAGCCCAAAAACGTTGAGTTCTGTCCTTCCCATCTCCGGATTTTCCTCATGAAACCTCTTGCTCCATCTCTTCTTGAAGTCTACAAGCTCAACAGACTCTGGAACGTAAGCCTTCACACCTAGTACACCTTGCATCGCCTCCATAGTCTGTGGATCCATAGAATCCAAGAAACTCGTTAGCACGTCAGCTATTAACCAAGAATACCCCTCGCCCATCATCCCTGCTTCTTTCGCCACCTTGAAGAAACGGGATGCAAGGTCTGGCAGCATATGAACCACGAACACCCTTGTCCTCATCTTCATCAAATTGAAGAGCTCCTGTCGGATTCGGTCCTCTGTGGCATCAGAGGAAATAACAGTTTGGTGTGAGACCAAAGCATTGCTCTTTAGCAGATCCACAGTCAAATATGGCACTAATCCACTTCCGTAGTTGGTATCCTCGTACACAAAAACGACCTCCCTCCAACCGAATTTCTTCACAATTGCTGCAATTGCTTTGACCTGAGAAGAGGAACACCATGCTGATCTTATGAAGTATGGTGAGTCTTTAGGCGATACAGATGGGCTCGTTGCTGGAGATATTATTGGAACTTCCACCTTGTCACCAATATCTATCACGAAGTCTGCTTGAATGGATTTCTGTGGCCCGATTATCGCCATCACTTGAGTATTCTTTAACAGATCTATAGCTGCAAATTGAATTCAAACCAGAATTTAGGAGCTTTCCCAAAGACTTGAATCCAAGCTTTATACAAGTGAACACAATCTATAAATTTGACAGTTAAAGAATATAAGGAAGAGTAAGTATACCTGCAGAAGCTGCAGTAACAACATCCGTCTTCGAGTCTCTGAAATGAGGCTCGATCATGGTGTTGTAATTGCGGGTGGAGTAGAAATCTTCGATTGCCATAGAGATGCAAGTCTTGCATATCTTTCCCACAGTTTGGTCAAGATCAAGAATGATTCCTACATTAGCCTTTGCAGCAGTTGCATTGAAACCGGTCATAGGGTCAATGCAAAAGCATATAAACAAAAGCATCTGCAACCAAAAGAAGTGCGGGTTCTGCATTGCAAAAGCATCAAGAGTCAAGACTGAGACAAGTCAAGTATATGTGAAGAAAGCTAATTATGGAAACAGGGTGTTTGTGATAGTGCTGCAGCAAAAGCTTATAAATAGAATCTATATAGCAAATAAATTTCCAAACATGGGAACTCTAGAATCGGATTGAAGTGACCAAGATGTCGGAACGGATAAATATATTCGTGTAAAACGCGTATTACCATAAAATAGACAAAGAGATATTCTAAAATGTGGACTTGTCCAACAATCCTCATAAGTGAAGATTCCACAACGACTTTTACCAATTCTTTGCGGAATCCAAACAAACATGTGGTGGCCAAGCTTGATTCGACGCGTGATTGATCTTTGAATCATGAAGAAATTCCTGCAGGAAATTAACTTTCTGTGAGAAATTAAACAGATTTCCCGTTTGCTGGAGCTTATGTATACTATTTGTAAGAGAAAATAGAGCTGAATAAGCTGCCACTCTCTCTCTCTCTCTCTCTCTCCCGCTCTCTCGCAAAAGTAAAACAAAGACTGAAGGAAAAAAGGAAACTATTGGATTGGGCTTTCTGCTCGTGTCTGAGCTTTTCTGGGATTGGCCCCACAGACATGTAAATTATCTAGAAAATATGTGAACCATCAAATCATTTGCACTCATAATATTTCTAATAAAAATTTAATTTATTAATTTCTAGAGAAACAAGAAACTACTAATATTATTTGAATTGGTAAATTAACTATGATATGATATCATATTTGTAAACTTTGAGTTATAATAAATATTATAAAATTTATTATTTTATAGTAAAATTCATTTTATAATAGTTTTGAAAGTGATATTACATTTAATAGTGAAATACCAGTGTAGGGATGTCAATCGGTTTTCGGTCAGCCTTACTCGGGTTGTGGGTTAATCGGCTTGAAATTATCCGGTTAGAAATTTCCAATCCTAACCCTAAACATTTGGGTCTCGGGCTAGCCGACTTAGCTAATCGGGCTAAAAGCAATTGATAAAAATGGATCTATTTATTTTTTATTTTTAATGATCCTATATTTATAATATATAAACATATACAAAAATTAAAGATAAAAATCATAAGACAAACATAAAATTCAAAGTCTATTACTAATAAAAAAATCCAAAATTACATAACATCAAATTATCGATAAATTGTTCAAAAATAGTTTTACCTCATAAAATCAAAGTGTCTAAGAAAAAAACATATTTTAAGAATTATAAAATTAAAATGAAATACAAACACATTTAGGTAAATTTTAAAGCATGTTTTAAAATTGATATTATTTCTTATAGTGAACTTAAATTTTTCAATTCGTTTATCTATAGTTATTCATATTAGTAAAAATCTAATGAATATATATTAAATATAAATTGGAGGGTTAATTTAAATTTTTTTGTATAGTTATTAATTTTATCAAAATTATCATTGAAGTGTCAAATAAATTGTCAAATAAGACAGAAGAATATATAATTGTTGCCCCTATGGCCAACCCATTGTGTTCCGGATCAGCCCTATTCAGATTACGGGCTAATCAGTTGCGGCCTAATCGATTGGAATTTTATCGGGTTAGAAATTTTAAACCCTAATCTTCTAAATTTGACGGGCTAGTCGGGTCAGCCCAAATAAATATAATTTTAAAAAGTCATTAGTAGAATTATAAAAAAATAGAAATAAAAAATTTAATAATGCCGTTAATTATATTGCAATTTTATAATCAAAATTAAACAGGATTACCGCATTATATTTCTCTTATTTTTTTCATGATTTTGAAGCCCTATATAATAGTCTTATTAGAAATTATAAAAGACCATATATATGACCATCAATTATCAAGTCGTGCTAATAACTTTTGTAATAAAAAAATAGAAAAAGTTGTTATTAGCTAAATTCATTTCCCTATATTTTTCTTGAATTCAAATAGAGTGGTTTGAAATCGATTGGATTGACCCGACTGGCATACCTAATATCGAAGACGGGCCGTAACACCCGTAGCACCCAAAACTTCTTGTAAATTACGAGACACATCCCTTCTTGAAATTGAGAGACACTAATGTTAGTAAATTGATTTTCTTGTAAGTAGTGATTAAAGTTTTGCTTCTTTACTTAATTGAGCTTGCTAATTAATTAAACCTCGGATAGTTGTTGGAAGTATGACCAGTTGACTTGCTTTTCTGCTTCATACTATAAAAATATATAAGGTAGGCAGTAGTGTCCTAGTTGATTAAAAAACTAGGGTGTTACACTAACTTAATATTAAAGTAGTTATATTATTTAATGAAATTATTAACTTTAATGCAAAAATCACTATACAAAAAATATAGGATCCATGGTCGTTTCTATCTACTTTCTAAACTAAAAGACAAAATATGCTACACAGATTAAAATATATAAATAATACCAAAGTTTTAAAATAATATCCTTAATAAAAATATGATTAAAATATATGGAAAATATGAAAATATATTTCCTTCATATTCCCACAAAAACTGTCACAATGCTCACTTGTTGTGCTAATCATACATATAATATAATTGGCAGATCATAATATTTATAAAACATAATTTTATTTTATTTTTTATTAAGGGTAGATTTTTGCGGATGGCCAAATATACTTGACGGCCCTCTTATATTTTGATGGCTTGAAATTGTTGGCTGGGTCAAAATTTGCTGATCGATGACAGCTCTGACCAATTCTTGAAAGTATGCTGTTGGATTTCCATGCAGTTAGTCAAATGGAAATTTTCTTCATAAAAAAAAAGGATTTCTCATGAGTACTGTAATAATAATAACAATAATAATAATAATAATAATAATAATAATAATAATAATAATAATAATAATAATAATAACAATAATAACAACAACAACAACAACAACAACAATAATAATAATAATAATAATAATAACAACAACAACAACAACAACAATAATAATAACAATAATAATGTCGAAATTCATCTATTAGTACACATGATGGATTACAATGGCCTTGATTCCCCATTATGGATACAACATATAAGAACTATTTTTTATATATAAAAAAAAGTGTTATTTAACTTAATAATAACCTAAAACTAAAAAAAATACTTGTATTTCTCTACAATGTGAATCAACTTAATGTATAATTAAACTAGGAACTACATACAGTCATGAATTAGCCTCTTGTGGTGGTTGGATAGGAGTCATTTCTACTGTTGAGAGTCCCTCATCTTGTGAAAACATCCCTTCTTGATCTTGATCACATGGAATGCTCATGGCTGGACTTGCTGCTGAAACAACTCCTACTCCACCATCAGGACGTGGCGTTTCCTTTGGTAACAACGATTCATCTTTCTCCCTCGAAAAAATCCTAGCAAGCCCGAGAAGCTTTTCCTTCCTGGAAGCAGTAGATTCTAATACATACCGATTTTCGTACAAGAAAGTGGACAAGAATACAGCCAGAGCTAATGTTGATGACACCCCAGCAATGAGGAAGAGGCCCTTAAAACTGTCTAGATTGAGGCTTTGCGAGGCCCTCAGAGCTCCATCGATGTTGGGGCAATCTTTTTCATCTCCTAACCATTTCTTTGTAATCCTCAACATCAAGTCCTTTTCCTCTTTCATCCTCAAGATCTCGTGTGAAACATCACGAACTAGCGGCGAACCCTTTGGAAATGCCTGCAGATTTTCAATGAGATATTACTTACAACTTATCAGCTCACCAATCTCGAGGAAATAGTGAAAGAAATGGGCCTTACAAATCCAAGGCCAGAAGTCGGATATTTTGGACCAATGATGGTATACTTGTCGCAGTATTTGGAGAGGAGGAGGCGAATGTAGGGGAGTTCATCAATAATTGCGCCTACTCCGTTTTTGCTGCCTTTGGAGAGTGCTTCATGGAATTGATCCAAAGTGCTATAGTTTTTCAGGTTTGAGGATTCAAGAATGCCGTTGTTTATCAAGAATTCACTAACAAAGGAACCCGTTTGGTAGCCAACAAACTCTCCATTCTTTATGAGGTCATTGACATCATTGATTTTAGGCTTCAGTCGATCTACTGTTAGCATGGACGTCAAGTTTGCAGTGTAACTTGACGTCAAAACCAGCACCACGAACACCCACACGATCACCACGAATCTTGTCAAGTTGCTCCTCACTTTCTCCCCTGTCATAACAAGGCAAACTTCATAAAGAAGCCGAAGAAAAAATGAGGCCTTTGAGGACTAGACAGTATCAAGAATTGTTGACTTACTGTGTGCAAAAACAAGCGTTGAGAATGAGAACCAGAACGCCATTCCAACTTGCTGCTTAGGTGGACCCCGGAATGCTTTGTTCACGCGATGCTCAAGGACCCAAACGACAAAGCCAGTGAAGACAAAGAATACTCCAATTGTTAGCCAGAGGCCGGTTGTTAAAGGTTTCATAAATACCCAAGCATCCTTCCTCTCGTTGTGCTTGACTGGGACAACGATGGCAACTCCAGATTCTGAGTAAGGAAATGTGAAATCCACGAGCTCGGATCTGCTGGCTGTGACTGTTACATCTCCCACCACTGCATCAAAACCCTGTTGTTGTCGTTGAAGGACTTTAGGTAAGTTTAATCGCCAAGTAACGAGGGCAAAAAGTACGAAAAAATATATCAAATGCTTCTGCTTTTACCTCTTCCTCTAATTTGTGAACAAGTTCATCATAACCTGAACCTTCTGTATCAAATGGAACATATTCGACTGGGACTTGATATAGCATTTTTCTCCTTACCTTATTGAAAACATCAATGCAAAAGCCAGTTGGTTCAACAGCACCTGTTTGTTTATTCGTTTCAACTTTGATAAATTCATTGAAACCACTTTTTGCTGGAACTCCAACTTTTAAACTCTTCCCACTTATAGGAATTGCCCAACCTTTAGGCACTTTATTCTCTTTGCCTGGCCATACAATGGGATCAAGATTTTCCTTTTCTGTTGAGCAATCATCATCTGGCTTAAGTTCCTTTGAAATTCCACATTTTTTGGTCCAGAATCCAATTGGGATTTCTTTTCTGCCATTCACATTAACTATCTCAAATGCAGATGGCTGCAGTTGCCCATTACTTATGTTGAAATCGCCACTCAGCCCTTTGGATGCGTGGTTTCTGATCAAACCAACAAGTGATGGTCCAGCCAATGAAGTTCCTATTGCTTCCAAATCTGTCATATTTCCTCGACCAGCTGATGTGTTGAACTGCGGGGATGTCACACCAACTCGTTCGATTGCCTCTGCCAAAGCTGTTATGCTGTCATAAGCCCACAAACCAAAAACATTGAGTTTTGTTCTGTACATGTCCCTATTCTCGTCATGAAACCTCTTGCTCCATCTCTTCTCGAAGTCTACAAGATCACTGGATTCTGGAACGTAAGCCTTGACACCTAGTACACCTTGCATCGCCTCCATAGTCTTCGAATCCATAGAAACCAAGAGACTAGTCAGCACGTCAGCAATCATCCAAGCATATCCCTTGTCCATCATCCCTGCTTCCTTCGCCACCCTGAAGAAACGGGATGCAAGGCCTGGAAGCATATGAACCACAAACACCCTTGTATGCATATTCATCAACTTCAAGAGTTCCAGACGGATTTGATCCTCGGAGGCATCAGAGGAAATAACACTATGGTGTGAGTCCAAAGCATTGCTCTTTCGTAGATCCATAGTCAAATAGGGCACTAATCCTCTTCCATAATTGCTATCCTCGTACACAATAACAACCTCTCTCCAACCGAATTTCTTCACAATTGCTGCAATTGCTTTGACCTGAGAAGAGGAACACCATGCTGATCTTATGAAGTGCGATGACTCTTTAGGCGATAGAGACGGGCTTGTTGCTGGAGATATTATTGGAACCTTCACTTTGTCACCAATATCTATCACGAAGTCTGCTTGAATAGATTTTTGTGGCCCGAGTATCGCCGCCATCACTTGAGTATTCTTTAACAGATTTATAGCTGTCAAAAAAAAAAAAAAATAGAATTTAGCTAACTTTCCTAAAGCTTTGAATCTAAGCTTTATACAAGTGAACACAATCAAAAAATATTCTTATTGGACAGTTAAAAAATCTAAGGAAGAGTAAGTATACCTGCAGAAGCTGCAGTAACAACATCACCACTCGAGTCTATGAAATGAGGCTCGATCTTGGTGCTGTAATTGCGTTTGATGTAGAAATCATCGATTGCCATAGAGATGCAAGTCTTGCATATCTTTCCCAAGGTTCGGTCAAGATCAAGAATGATTCCTACATTAGCTTTTGCAGCCGTTGCATTGAAACCGGTCAAGGGGTCAATGCAAAAGCACATAAACAGAAGCATATGCAACCAAAAGAAACGTGGATTCTGCATTTGTAAAAGCAACAAAACTCAGAGAAGTCAAGTATATTATGAAGAAAGCTAATGAAAAAAGAGTAATTGGAAAGAGAGACGAAGCAACGCTTATATATAGATTGTATTCAGCAAGCAAATTTCCAAACATGTAAACTCTACAAATGGAATTGCACTGACAAAGATCTTGGAACAGAGTATATCACATATAACTCGTATTACTAAGTCTAAGATAATTGTAAAAAATTAAAAATGAAAGTCTACGATAATATATACAAAGAGATAGTTCAAATGTGGATTTTTCAATCCTCGGAACTGAAGTCTCATGTGACTTTGACCAATTCTTTGAGGAATTCAATCAAACACGTGGTGGGCCTGCCAGAATCCACAGAACTACTGCTCGCATTATCTCACCGGAGCAAAAAAATATGTGAAGCCTTAGTAAACTTTTCACAATACAGCAACCTTTTATCTGATTATATATTGCATTACACCCTCAATTCAACGCGTGTTTCATCTTTTATACCTGAAGAAATTCCTGCAAGAAGTTAGCATTGCTGGAGTTTATGTATACTATTAATAACCGAAAATAGAGGTGAATAAGCTGCCACTCTCTCCTCTCTCTCTCTCTCTCTCTCTCTCTCTCTCTCTCTCTTCAGAAAAATGAAACAAAGACGGAATATCAAGGAAAGAAAGAGACAGCTTATCCATGACTTCAAGCAAAAGATACTAATTAAGATTGACTATTTAGTGTACTATTATTTTTTATTTAATGATATCTTTATGATTGGTAAATACAGGTGGCCCCACAGTCGGTTGGGAGTGACTCAATCATTTCAATAACCGTATAAAATAAAATTTATTATTAAATAATAATTAGTTATGAAAGTGATACAAAAATATACTCCCTCCGTTCCATTTCACATAACCCACTTTCCTTTTTGGTTTGTCCAAATTCAAATGACCCACAATTAACTTTTTCTCTCTCTTCATTAATTTAACTAACAACTTTTTCTATATCCTTTTTATTTTTCTCTCCTTATTAATTCATCAACCAACTCTTTCACTCTCCACTTAAACTCCTTAATTAAAAGCTCCTAAAATACCGTGCCGAAACCCAAATGGGTCATCTGAAATGGGACGGAGGGAGTATTATTTTGACATGTGTAGTTGTATGCTTCTGGGTATACAAGTGAGTGACAACTTGAATAGACACATTGAGTCCCTTACATATTGTCATCCCTGACTTCCCCTTTCTTCCTTATACGCGTGATTAGGTTTAATTGTCTTTTCTATAATATATGTCATTTTATTGCGAACACTCTAATTCCTTTTTTCTTTCAACTTTTCATTTCTTGACTTGGTAATTTATCAGTTTTTCAACTACTCATTGCAATCATTACACAATACATGTAAATATTAATATTCGGTTTTCAGCCATTCGACACAATCACGATCACCATTAAACATCTATTACAAAAATCTACACATAAATATAAACTCACCCAGATAAGTAGGAGTTTTTGCACACTCAATGCATGCCATTTCCTCACAATTTTCCACCTTTGCATATTTCACTTCCAGTCCTGCTACAAATACAACTTCACACATGTATCATCATGAAAAAACAAGAAAAGTATAGCCAAATCACATCTTATCTTATTATGAACAATACCAACTTTGTACAACAACAAGGCTCCGTATAGATAGATGCACACGACTCCTGAATATGTCCAACACATTTGTTTTTCTGTGGTCTCACATACAATCACTGAAATCACAAAAGAATGAATATATATAACCGATCTGTCTAGATAGAGCCACAAGTCTGACCTTTTCTCATCATCCCTGCACAGTCATGGGAGCACCCGCGACTAAGGACTTGAGATGTGTGAAGATGTGTACAAGGCAGGGACACATTCAGCAGAGTGCAACCTACAAGAGATGAATAAAAAAAAATTAACTGCACGTTTTTCACAGTTCCAGTAGCTAGCAACATCACATCAATGTATATGTGTATAATATACAGTCTCTTCCTGACAGACAACAAGCATGTTTTGGCATGGCGAATGAAGCTCTCCGACCTTATGAACCATGTGCTTGTTCCACTATCGAGCATCCTGTTCAAGTAACTTACTCAATCCTGGAAGTAGCCGATCTCTAGAAATGAGTCACCACAGAGCTCCCAGTTGAGGCACCTTACTACTATTTAACTGCCTTTAAGCCAACTGTTTTCACACGAAAACGATACTGAGGTTGAGAATCATCATCATCTTCGTCATCCTCATCATCATCATCGCCATCTTCTTCACTTGAGTCATCTTGAACCCTGTCCCACCTTGAGTAGTCCAGCTGAGAATGCCCTTTCGGCTTTGGGATTGTCCGCCAACCCGAGGATGGTTGATCTTGTCTGATCATATTCTGGCAGGGTAATATTTCCTCTGTTAGACTCATATCCTCAAAATTACTACTGTGGCTTTCTTTTGCAGCATCACGAGTCACATTCTTTCCACTACTACCAAGATCTTTAATCTTTTCATCTTCCAGTTCTCCCTCATATGGTTCGTGTTTAACTTCATCCACATATTCATCATCTTCTTCAAACTCTGCTTCATCTTCGGGTATTGGAGCAAGTGACTTTCTTAAACAAAAGACACCATCATTATTGACAAAGAACCAAGATAGACAGAGAAGGTTCCCAGAAAAACAAAAAATGCACACAAATCAATTTGTGAGAACACAATACAGAGCACCAAAGAACTAATTCATAGTTGATGTACAAAGATAACTATATTCTAGGTATATTTATTTTACATTTGATACAAGAGAGATGTACATGAATAATTCTAATGTCCGTACTAGAAATAACAAGAACACCACCAGTCTAAAAGTAATCCATAAGAATTCAAATGGATAAAAGATAAACTTAATTAGAGTGCCATAATGATTGGACCAGCCACATAACAACTAAAATTCACTATGTTTAAAGAAAAGACATTTTCATGAAAAGGAAATAATGACAGAACAGAGAAGCTAAGAGGGGTATCAATATCAAAAACATCATCTAAAGCACAATAAAGAAAAATTAGTAACTACCAGTTGTGTCTTCAAACGGGTGAGAAGGTTTCGGTATACTTCTGATGATGGATTCAACTCTATCAGCCGGTTGACATCAAAAAGTGCTGAATGATACTCCTTCAAGGTGACCAGAGTTTGAGCACGTAACATCAGTGCTCCAGTGTGATTGTAATCAAGCTCCAGAACCGAGGTGCATTCTTCTGCAGCCTGTAATAATATGGTGTATCAACTTTAATATTAGCATATGTTTATGTTCACGGAAAAAACTTGAAAAATTATTTGATAATTCCTTTCATTTAGTTTCCTCGCTCACTCTAATAAATGTAAGGGATGCAGAATAAATAAGTACTTTAGCAACTTATACTAAGTCTAGTAAAACCATTCTTGTGTACTCTTCATTTGTACTGGTTTATCACATTAATCAAGGAATCCAGAAGATAAGGGTCAATAGGTATAAAACTGAACTTATTTCCTAATAATATCATATGTTAATTAATAATTGAATAGAAGGTCAAGCAAAATAACACCCTTCACATATAATATAATAATATAATAGTAAACTAACACAAGCTGATCTCAAGATTTACAAAGAATTTTTTATGTAATTTCAAATTTGCCTATGCAGCAGTCATGAAATTTCAGATATTCCAAATTATTTGATGGTGCAATTCTTTTTCTATTAACCCTGAGAGATGAAAATTAATTTCTAATTTGAATGTTCCAGTTGCATAAAATCACTTGTTGTGTATCTTCAGTATGAGATAATTGCAGCGATTTCAACAAATGAAAACATCCATTATCAAGGGAGAAACTGTATGATCCTTTTGAATAGCTGACTTCATCAGAAGCAATCCAATACTAACAATTGTGGAGGGAAACAGAAATTCAAAATCAGACCTATCAAGGACAACAAATTACAGTACTACTTTCAGAATACTAAGTCTATTTTTCCTTTTCCGATTACTTTGCACATAAATAGCTACAATTAAGGGTTTAAATATATTTACAGACACACACACACACGCATAATATATATATATAGTTCAGCAGTTTCCATGTGCAGTTTCCTCCCTAAGTATCCAACCGAATAAGATACTGTAATAATTAACTTGAGAAGCAATTCACTATTAAACTCAATATTTCATTATTTATCCCCTGATAGACAATGAATAGAGAAGGTTATCAAATTTTGCATTTGGTAGTAACATATACTCTACCGCACTACAACAAATTCGGAGGTTTTCCAATGAACTAAATTTATTCAAGATCAGAAGCTGATTTGTAATCTTTGATAGCATCCTCAAAACTCCATCCTTGACTAACCTATCATCTACCGTTCGTGACAAAAGCAGTGGCAATTCAGCGACTTCAACAATACCATAACATGTTTCAATTAGCAAACAAAATCAACGGATTAAACGTCCAAAACTAGCAAGGTTGAGCTGATAAGTGATAACTAACATAAGATTAAAACATAAAAAATGTAGACAATAGATACCTTGTTGAAGTCGTGGAGCTTGAGATAACAAGCGGCGCGGTTGCTGTGGAGCGCAATCTTCTGCGGCGTGGTCTTGGCTATGAAAAGCGCGTCGGTGTAATAATCTAGTGCTTCGGCATACTTGCCCTCTCTGTACATCTGGTGCGCCCTCTCAATCTTATTAATCGCCGGTGATCCCGAAGCCATCTCCGATCACCAATACCACCGCACTAATAAATAACTCAGTCGATGCAAAAATCAATAAGAAAATCTTCAATCTGAAACAGCAAAGCAGCTATAACTTATGAACAAATAAAATTCTAATAGAGCTGCAGACTGACAGAGATATGGATTTGAGGAAGATGTAATAAATTTGAGGATAAGAAATTGGGGAGAGGGAGAAGGCGGAGGAGTAGATGCGAAATAATGGAACAAGAAATGGGGCGGAGCCTCCCATCATTTTCATCAAATAATCTGCTATATCAGTTATCATTTCAGGGCCCGAACCGACCCGACCCGCTTTCCAGCCCACTTATCGGATTTGGTCCTTCGTTTATATATCCAGCTTCACATCCATATATAATTAAAAATCCTATTTTTACCTTAAACTAAAAGGCTATAAGATTTGTGACACATTATATTTAAGATGATATTCCATCTATCCACGAAAAATAGTCTTGTTTTTCCATTTTGGTCCGTCCACCGAAAATAGTCACATTCTATTTATGGAAAATTTCTCACAACACAATATCTCTAAACATCAATCTATTTACAACTTATGCCACTAGGACCGACCATTTTTTATCTCTACAACCACTTTTTCTCCTTATCTCACCTACTTTATCAATCACTTTTTCTTTCTCCAATCACTTTTTCTCTCTATCTCTTTTACTTTACCAATTGTACATTAAAACCCGTGCCGTCCACTAATAAAACTATTTTTAGTGGACGAAGGAAGTATATATTAATGGATTACATCTCCGCAGCAGAAGTCTTGTCTCCTATTTAGTAATTGAAATGGATATAAATTAACTTACTCAACTTTATTAAAATGAGGATCCTCATCCACCAACCTCACTTGTAGTTTCTTGTATATTTTGATGTGTTCTAACAAAAGGGGTTGTGAAATAATGAGGTGAGTTTAAACAATGAAATAGATTGTTGAATCATATTGTTACTTGATTAAATATGAGGCTAGCGCTGTGCACAGCGGCGGTTGTAGAATTTTAAATTAGGGAGTGTTTTATAGTCAATACTATTTTTTATACAATTAAAATGTATATCAAATAACGCTAAAAATTACAATTTTAATAGACACATGAATATATATTTAAATATTTCATATATTAAAAGTAGTCCAATATATTACAATTGACCTAAATATCAAACCTAGAGAGGTTATAGCTGTATTTGTTTAAGAAAGTGGTGGTGCAGCAAGATCTTCTCATTATCAATTGTTGCAAAAATGTCATTCTCTATATACACCACCAAATAGTCATTCATCCACTCATCAATCATTCGGTTCTCCGAATCAGTCTCGAGGGTCTTCATTGCAAAAAATGCCCTTTCTATAAAAACAGTTGTAAGGGGCAACACCAATGCCAACTCAATCATGTGGTAAATATTTGGAAATACTAAATGTTTTTCGATTTTAATCATTGCCCGAGCTAGACTTCCCAAATTGCTAATTGTAGATAACTAAGAATTAAGCTGCACATCAACAACAAAATTTTAAGTTGGTATGGAAGAGATAAACAATCACTTTGTGAGAAGTCCTCAGGGTATAATTCACTAAAACGCATGAGTTAACGAGCATTGAATTGGGATAAAGAATTTCTCATATCAAGACATATTATGCATCCGACACTCAGTGTTAACTTCAAAAAATGATTATTCAATTCTTGAATAGTTAAATCAACAACCTAGCATTGCAACCATATATAATAACATTAATGAAGAGTGAATATAACAAAATGAATATACATATAGAAGCTGAAATAGTACCTGATAAAACATATCCTCACAATAATAGTGAAAATGTGTAATTGACTTCTGTTCTATTTCTTGTGTAACAATGTCTTGGTGCTAAATTTTCCATATTAATCAATGAAATATCATCGATACCAAAAAATTAGTTTGTATTGTCACATCATTTAAGTCTAATTTAATTTATTATGGGGTTCGATTTGTCATTGGTTCGATGATGGGTTAATTGAAAGGAAGACGCCAACATCCTTACGATTTTTCTTTAAGAAAATCGCTCCATTTACTATATAAAAACAAAACAGGCATCAAGATCATATAATTTGAAATATCAATAATGCAAGTTAAATGCAAAATTTATATATCTTAATATAAATTAAAATTCCTAAATTTTTAATTCCAAGGAAAACAATCTCATCAGCACAAAAAGTGCATTTAGCCATCTTAGCATACAAATGATTGGTTCTCAAGATTGAAAGCATACTCTTAATACGCATGGTATGTTCTTCAATGATTTGGCTAAAAATGAGAATGTCATCAAAGTACACAACAACAAAATTTCTAATGAAATGTCTAAGCACATGATTCATCAATCTCATGAAAGTAGAAGGTGGATTGATTAGTCAAAAGGTATCACTAACCATTCATACAAGCCAAATTTAGTTTTGAAAGCCGTCTTTCACTCATCACCTTCTTTCATCATAATTTGATGATAACCACTACCAAGATCAATTTTAGAAAAAAAACAAGAGCCACATAAATCCTCAAGCATGCCATCAAGTCTAGGAATGAGATGCCTGTACATAATGGTGATTTTATTTATGGCCCTAGAATGTACACACATTCTCCAAGTACCATTATTCTTTGGAACAAGTATTACCGGCGCGGCTCAAGGAGAGAGGAATTCTCGAATCATACCTTTGGCAATGAGTTCATCGACTTGCCTTTGAAGCTTCCGCGTCTCGATTTGGCTGGCCTTGTAGGCGACTCTATTGGATAAAGAGAAACCCGACAAGAAATTGATTTAATGCTCTATCACTCGGATTGGTGGAAGCTCATTTGGTAGCTCATCAGGGAAGAAATATCCGTATTCCTACAAAACTAGTTCAATAACACAAGGATGAAGCTCATTGTTAGTGTTAGTTAAACAAAAATCATTCAAGGTAACAAGGATTATATGAGTGTAGTTATTTAGTGCCCACCCAATGTCTTTTTAGTGGCTAGAAAACATTCTTTTCTCTCATATTCTTTGGGTTTCTCTCTCTTGTTTTCTTTGGATTCACCCCCACCCCCAATATACTCTCTTGGATTCTTCAACTCACTCTCACTTTCTCTCCTCAAATGCTTGTGTGCTTCATAGACCTCATAGTGATAAAGAGGTTTCAACATTATCCTGAAACAATTTGAGAAATAAGAGTACTCATTGGTGTATCCATTTTGAAGGCCTCATTGTTATACTCCATTGGCCTTCCAATGAGTACATGACAAGCACTCACGTGGATGATATCACAAAGGACCTCATCTTCTAGTTTGCCAATCTTCAAGGGCACCATGGCTTGAGCCTTGACCACCAATTTACTATTTTCCTCTAGCCATTGAAGCTTGTATGGGCTTGGATGCTTGAGAGCTTTAAGGAAGAGTCTTGAGACCAACTTGTCACTCACCACATTGGTGCAACTTCTACCATCAATAATCACTAAACAAGTCTTGGACTTTACCTTATACTTCATGTGGAAAATGTTGGTCCTTTGCTCCATTCACTACTCTTGCTTAGGTTGGACACTCAAAGTCCTAAGCACCACACATGTCTTGCCATCTCCTAGCATCTATTCTCCACTAGAGAAACCAATGTTGGTATTTGGGCATAATTCCTTTTCATTTGTGGCATATGGTTCCCCTTCATCTTCACTATAAATCTCCCCATCTTGATCAATAATTATTACTATTTGATTGACACAATTCTGAGCATAGTGGTTATATCCCTTGCATTTGAAGCATTAAATTCTCCTTTCACTAGTAGGGATAGCACTCTTCAAGGGTGGAGGATCCGGTAAGACTTTGGGCGACACCTTTGGTTGAGTGGAGGTAATGGTAGGCACCTCCATCTTCTTGGATTAAGTATACCACTTGCTAGTTCCAACCTCAACATGTTGAGAGTTAGATCCCACTCAAGCTCGATTTGAAGTTATCTCCTTTATTTGTCTTTCAAAGGTTTCAGTGAATCCAAACACTTCATTTATGGAGATTTCTCGTTGAGCTTCCTCTTGAACCTTATGTTTGATATTGAGGTTGAGCCCATGAATGAACCTATCTTGAGTGGCCTCCTCACTATCTTCAATTCCTATATTACTTTTCAAGGAAACCAACTCATAGAAATAATCCATTACACACTTGGGTCCTTGCTTTAAATCTTGCAATTCTCATCTAAGCTTGTGGAAGTAGGACTTTGGCACAAAAGTAACCCTCACCAAATCATTCAACACTATCCAAGTCCTCACTTCCCCTTCTCGATTTCTTCTTCATCAAATTGGACCACCAAGTGTTAGCATGACCTCTAAACTCTGCAATGGTTAACTTAACCTTATCTCTCTCGATATAGTTATAGAGGGAAAAGATATTCTCCACTTGCATCTCCTATTCTAAATACACCTCGAGATCAAACTTCCCATGGAACTTGGGAATGGTATGCTTGAAATTCTGCTTGGCATCGTCGTACCTTTCATCCTCTTCATACCTTGGATACCTTCCCTGTTCATCTCCTTTATAGCCCCTATTACCCATATTCCTTCGATCATATTGTCGTTCATGGTGTTGAGGGCCTCTTCCCCTCCTACCTCCTCTACCATAACCATGGTTTTAGTAGCTTGGTTCGTTCCTCCAAATTAGTCTTTCAATACTTTGTATATCCATGCTATAAACTTCATCTTCATATTTACTTTCGGCTTTCATGATCCCCATTTCTTCCTCATGCCTCATAGGACCACCAAGAAGATTAGTATGAGGCATAAGAAATCTAGTCGGGGACTCCACTCTTCGCGTGTTTTGCTCATTCAAGTTGGCAACATCTTTTTGGCTTTCCTCCGTTTTAGCCATCAATGTTGTCAATATCTTCTTAACATGCGACTCGGAGGATGAAGATGATTTTCCTTCCTCCCTCCTTGGAGAGGAATTCCTAAATTGAGCTCTAGTAGTTGGAGACATAATGATGATCACCTAGAAAATATCAAAACAAAGCAAACAAGAAAGTGGAACCTACAAGGGATGAGTCCCAAGGTTCGGTTAGAAAATCAACACACACGCACACAAGAATGGAGGTTTTAGTGATGAGCTCACTCCCAAATATTTTTTCCAACCCCAAATCACACTCCCCATTGTCACACGGAAATGTTTAGAATTTAGTAGGGGTTATGGTGGCTTCTCACTCACGATCCTTGTGTAACTCCAAGCACGTGTAATGTGAATCCATTGCTAACAAGTCAACAATGTCAATCACAACAACTAGCACAATGCCTACTATCAAAAGAACTAACAAGATAGTGAAAATATACAAGGCACAAGAAAAGAGCAACAAAGGTTCAAATAAAGCACAACAAAGGAGTGGCGCGAGCTGAACGTGCAATCGTTGGGGTACACGCTGCCCGACTCAAAGATTCTTTTAGTTTCCCAGTTTACTACTACTATTAGGTTAGCTAGTGGCAATGAAGGTTTTAATCCCACGAGTAATGTATGGTTGATTTGAGTGATGTGTGTCCTTGAGAGATTCGGCGATGTCGCCATGCTTAAACTGGGTAAGAGAATGGGGAAAGGAAAGAAATAAACTGGAAAGCGAAAAACTATGATCTATTTAACTAAGCAGAAATGTAAACTAAAGCTAACTAAGTGCATAAAATAACAACACCATTCACTTGATTATGGAATTAAACTAATGCGTTGAATTAATTAAAATAAATACATGACAAATAAAGTGTTCAGGTTACATGTGCTAAACTAGTATATGCTCAAAAGATGCAGACAAACACTAACTAACAAACAAAAGTTTTAAATGAAAGATTTTCCGTTTTGGAAACTGCAGTCTAGTTGGGGTGGTCTCCTCTATTTGTTTTGTTTTCTACTTCATGTTGACTTTAACACGCTGCCACTTCTGAGAGAATATCTAAAAAAGAAAAAGATGTTGTCTCATCTCTCCCTCCACCAACCTTCATTGCAGATGATTGAGAAAGACAATTGGAATTTTTTTCAACGAAGAGACCACTCAGAGCTAAAATCTAAACTACTAACTAACTGCTTGAATGCTACTACTACTATCGTTATCCTAACTATGATTTCGACGTTAAAAACGATTGTACAAGCTTTACGCTAACTACCTGGATCCAAATAGCGCTCGAGAAGAAAAAGAAAACTAAAAATGCCAAGTTTACTTCTACCTAACTAAATTGGATTGATCAAAACAAAGAACCTACGAAGATTTTCAACTTAAGAACAACTTACTACCTAGATTAACTGCATCAAGTTAAATGGATGTTAAACAAACATATACTAAGAAAACTAAAGGACTAAACTTCAAGATTTAAACGTGCTGAAACAGAAATGGTTCGGTCCTTGACCAGATTAAACATTTAAAATGTAAAACAAAAAGTAAAACATGATTGTTTTTTCCCTTGTTTCCTTCACAACAACTACCAACTAGCATCAAACAAAAGAAATGAAGACGAGCATGAATATAGAGCTGGCAGGTGGAGGTCTAGCCGATCGTCCTTGCTGAGAGGGGTTGAAGTAGCTAGCATCGGTCTTCTCCGAAATTGTGTGATTTTTCTATCTTGTGCTAAAAAATACATAAAACTCTCCATTTAGTATGTGCGTATGATCTAACTGTCTAGAACCGAACTCCCTTCACCCTCTGTCTCTCTAACCTTTTATAGGACAGCTCCATGATTTTGTGCAAACATTGATCATCTACTTCACACTCCATGTAGACTTCTCTTTCTTTTGCTCGAGGTGTTTCACTACTCATATATCAATTTCGCTATTCTTTTTGGCTCGTCTATGTGCCTTCATTCTCTGCCCAGCTAACTTGTGCATTCCTTCTCTCCATCTTTCTTCTATGCTTTCAATTTATCTGCCAACCTTGCCAGCTCTTGCGCCAATTAGCACCTTAAAATGTAGATTATATTTAGATTTTGCATATAAATAACCAAAATTCATGGCAGCAATCTGGTCTGATCAAGGAGAAAGGAGACTAGAAGCTGAAAATGCGCAAGAAATTCAAGCAACTTGAGATTTTTTTTTTGCATAGGTTACCCAACTCTAAATTAGATGAAATTTGGTAAAAATAACATTAAAAGAGTCTAAAATAGGAATATAATAGCCCAAACAAGTCAGGTCTTCATTTTATATGATTTTTCTTTGCTTCTTTCCAAAATACCAAATATAGGGCAACAACTTCATGAATTTTTTTAACCAACCAAACAATGGAATTTTTAGCTCAAATTTTGTAGAGTTACTAGACATACCCAAGAACATATGGTGAAATATTCAGCATGAAATGAGTTCAGAAACCATTGTTGAAATCAAGAGCAAAAAGGGCAAAAGTAGAGAGAGAAAATTTCAGCTGTTTACTTCTTGCAAGAACCAAAATTTGGTTGTGTACCAAATTAATGTGAATACACTTTGTTTAATAAAAACTCCCCAAGATTTGGCCTTGCAAGAAATCTCAAACAAAGAAGGTAAATGATAGGGTGGATTCAACCCACAAAAAGTTGAATCAAAAAGGAAAAGATGGTATGTTGAGGAATGCAGAAATGTTTATAAACAAGACACCTTTCTAGGACCAATAACCTCAACCAAAATAATGGAGGCAATCATTGGCTACTTTCACTAGGACAATATCTTGCATTACCTCCACAATCTAGCAAACACAAGCTAGAATGAATACTTTTACATGGAAAAATAAGTAAATAATGCAACCACACACAAGCATGGAATTAAGGATAAAAGCTATACCAAAAGGGAGCAAACTCTCATGGAGGTTTTCAATATTCATTCATTATCTAACTTACAAAATGGAACTCAAAATCTTTTTTAAGAGACAGAAAGGATTGTTGGAATTGCTCAAAAAATATAACTAACATACTAACACTCTTTCCAAAAATGATCATAGTTTGTTGGAAAACAGAGTGCAAAAGAGAAAAAACAAGTATATGGGACAGAAGTCAAAAAGGCTGGACGCATAGGGAGAAACAGGTCGTGTGGGTCTTCCTACACGGTCTGTTTGAGGCTATGGACTCGCGTCTTCACCGCACGAAACTATTCGTGTGGGAATGAACTCCTCCCACATGACCAGTTTAGGAAGTCGGGGAAGGAATTCACCTGTAACTTCGGATGCATACAACCGTTTCAATTTGGGACCGAGAGAAAAATAATATATCTACTTGCATGCACTTCCATTAGGTTTGAATCTGTCATCCCCACAAATATTGCATTCAGTTCCGTTCTCCTGCTCTCTCCAGTAGATCACACCATTTTTTGCAATAATGTGTCTTAAGAACGTGCAAATTTAAAGTCTGCATTTGTTTCTTGCAAGTATAGAAGATGTCAGGCACGTGATTCGGTTTCAGTAGACGCTCCTTCACGAATTGACACATATTGTTAAATAATCGCTGAGACATGCGATCTTCGGATTTCATAGTCATCAAGCTGGCATTTGTTGCCAAATGAGATTAATCATAGCCCTCCCACATATTAGTTTCAGATGCTTGTAATATGTTGTAGAACTATTGTGGCTCGTTATTTGGAGGTTCCAGCATGTAATTAGGTAGAACGTATTGTTCAGGATACTGCGCTTGAAAGTGATAAGGATCAGGACCCACTGGTCGTCCCCACGCATCGTACACCATCTGTTGGTATGGATTTGATGGCAGATCGAAATGCACCGATCTATCATGTCCTGAACTAGACAACACCATAGTCTCGTAATGAAATCTCCAATCATAGTACTTTCGGATGAACCCCTTTCTCACGAGGTGCTCCTTTACCGTATTCATAGGCAGAAATCTATTATTATCACAACATGCGCAAGAACATCTAATGTTCGAACCATCCATTTTAGAGGGATGTTGCACAACAAAATTTATAAACATATATAACCCATCAATAAAATCCTGATTATATTCTCCTGTGTAAAATTTTCTCATACACATCCACTCTCTTCCTGATATTATATCCATTTCACTACCCTATCATACGAAAACAAAATAAATTTAAATTAATATTTTTGTCTCTAAGCAACATAAATTGTTGCTTATATATTACACATGATTTTATATACTAATATTTACATCAACTACTATTTTTTTATTATCTTGTTTTACTTTTAAAAATGTGGAAAAACATGGATTGTCTTTTGTACAAAGTCATACTATTTATAAGTCTCTTTCTAATATTTGATATTAATTTTTTTAATTTCTTTATCCTTGGAAAGAAAAATAAAAGAATCATTTGAAAAAATTTAGTAGATCCATGCCCAAACTGGGTATATTTTGTCAAAAATGGATTTTTAATTTTTGCCTAAATTATTATATGTAGCACTTACTTATGACAACTATATATTTCTAATAATAAGAGATTTTGTTGGATTAGAAGGAAGATATGTTAATTAAAGCTTACGGTGTTAACTAAATTAACGTTGATATATTAATTATATTTATTGAGCACTGTCGGTGCTCGTTGTTAAATTTGTTTCGAACAACTTACCGAGAACTAGACATGCTCGGTATTAAAAACTAACTATATGTCCCTACAGTGTGTGCTTGGAAAAGTATTACGTCAGATTATTTTTATAAATTGTTCTACATAAGTTCGATAATAATAATTCAAAGAACATAATAACATTAAGAAAACAACCACTAATAAAATTTAACACAATAAAGTAACAAAAAATAATCATAATAATTAAAAAATAATTATATTAAACATAAAATAATTATATTAATTAAACACGTGATATCAACAAATGTTATTTCACCAATCTACCGACAACCAAAAATTATGTTTTAGTCTTTAATTATAAAAATTCACTTAATTAAAGAACAAAAAATAACTTCAAATAAAAAAATATACTAACCTGCATAATCTGTGGAAGGTGTAATCAAAGATTTGATAATTAATTCATCCGCGGCGTAGATTAGTAGGAACTTTAAGCTTATACTTAGGGTAAATGGGAGAAAAGACGAAGTTATACATATTTATAGCTAAAGTTGCAAATATATATATGGTAGAGTTCTATTTTGAAACAAACTATGCAATACGCCGAGCACTTGGGTACTCGAAAATCGTCCACGTCAAAGATACTGAGCACCCAAGTACTCGGAAACCTTCTACGTCAAGAGTATCGAGCACCCGCTGTACTCACAACTATTACCGAGCACCGATGGTGCTCGATGACTAACTAATTTATATTTTATTCCTAAAATAAAATATCTGCCGAGTACGTTGGTGCTCGGTAATACCTTACAGACTTTCCTGCGTAATTCTTTGTACGAGCGGCGGTAGATGTGCTTGTAAAGTGCTTGAAAACTGTGTAAATTACCGACGACCGTGGTGCTCGAAAATATACCGAGCGCATCGGTGCTCGGTACGGTCCACAATTTTGGGCACATACCGACTCTTGCATAGATACCCGCTAAGTGCTCGGATATTAGGAGGAGTGCTTAGAATCTACTCAGAACGTGGTTAGAATTTTGCGAGTACTCATGGTGCTCGCTAAGGTTGGTCGGTAAAAACCGTTATTCTTGTAGTGAAAAAGAGAGAATATTTTTGTTTCTTCAACCTTAGCTGAACTAATTCCTTCAGAACGAATCTATCATGACTCTTTCTTGAATTAACTGCTAAGTAGCCATCTTTTCTAGAACACTGCTTCAAAGTTATTGTCATGAAATTCTATCATATCTTTTTTTTTTCTTTTTTTGTTGGATTTTGGATTTATGTGCCTTGTGGTTTGTAACATTAGAAATGTATTCTCGAGAGCTTTCCAGCAATACTTTTGAAATTCCATCGAGCTCTAGAGAACCTAGTTTTCTATAAGGATAAACAACGGTAATATTGCATATAACATGAATACTGACAGCTTAAGATTCGTCTGATAGGACCCAAGTTTTAAGACAGCGCAACATCCAAAGCTTTTCATAACCACAGTTTGTCAGGTGGGTTATATTTGGTAAGGAAGTTTGGGTTAGTAAGCCCACACATTAAAAGTTATATGTATGTTATGTTTTGTGAATGCATGCTAATTTTGAGTGTGTACACTAGAGCAAAGCCTATGATGAGTTGACTCGATCGGGTTCCCAAGGCCTGGCAGAGATAACAACGAACACAATACAAAATAGATGTGCACATAACTAGGAGCTAAGGCTCAACTACTTATGTTGTTTTAGCAACTATAATAATTATTTTTTCATGCGTTGCTATAATTTACAAGTATGCATGCAATTCACCAAAATTTTTTAAAAGAAATTTTCAAAAATGTTTCAAGATGATTGAGAGTCCGGAGCATGTGGAGTGTGTGGCATGACTTGGTTAATGATCACATTAGTTTTCGTTAGGACCCAATTTATCTTTGACTTGGTCAAATATAAAAATTTCCGTTTACCAGTTTTAGTTTCTGTTTTGGCGCGCTGCTTGGTAATTGAACAATTTACTTTATGCCTTGAAAAACTGAACAACTGAGTTGTTGCATGCACTCAAACCTCTTTTAACTTCCGCATGAAAGTTTAACCGAAGTCTTCATACTTCGAGTAATACTAGGTTTGCTTTTTAGTATCGATCAAGTTAATTAGCTTACTTAATTCCGCAATTCATTTTAAGCAACCATTTTTGAAAGTAAGTAAGCCTAATTAGATTTCTAAATACACGTGGCAGCCTGTAGAAAAATCGACTTATTACAAGATAGCCAAGGTAACAACCCGTAGCTACAGTCCTAAACATCTTCCGGCCCATAACGGCAAAATTCCGGATCTAGGAGGATCTACAAAAAAAGTTCCGAATACGGGAAACTTTTTTTTTAAATTACAAAAATGGGAAAAACGCATTTGGGAAATGCGACTTTCGTGAAAGTCGCATTT